>CM053786.1:497543337-497620837 GCA_028749045.1 Cupressus sempervirens | reverse complement strand
TCTACAGCAGACATCAAACAGGAATCTCGAGGTAGATCTATCCACTCCTTGCCATAAGAGATCCAAAGGAGCCTCCAAATTTTGGCAAACACCCAATTATCAGTCCACTTTACCCTTTACTCCAGAGGAAAGCCAAACAAAGATGCGGGGTAAGGACATAAACTCAAATAGTTTACTTTTGAAAGAGGTTTAGAACTTCTTAAACAAGGACTCAAAATCCCCTCCAGAGGTAGGAGTGCCAGAGACTGATGATAAGCAGCTTGAGAAGTTAGTTGAAGAAATGATTCAGGTCTTCAATGATGATAATATAAATAATAGTATTGCCTATCAGAAAGAGGAACTGATCCAAAAAATCACCAAACTGGGGGGAAAAGATTATACAACTGATGATCTTTGAAGGGATTTAAAAAAAAATCAGATGGAGGATAGTCTTATGGAACGGGATAAGAAAAGTGGGAATAAATCAGAAATCACTAAAGGAAAGAATAGGACATCAGTAGGAAATTTGGCGGAACATAAGCCTGAGGCATTGGATGAAAAAGATATTGGAATTAAGATATGCAAAGAAATAGAGAATGAGGAGTTTGAAAAAATAGGAGATAATGTAACTTCACCAGTACATGACTTGGATGAAAATCAGCAAGAACTAGGATTATATATGAATCAGGAAGGACTGAGTTCTCCAATTTTTGGCAAGATGAAAGGAAAAAGAGGTAGGAAAACATTGAAGGAGTTATGAGAGATTGAAGGACTAAGCAGGGAACAAAGGAAAATTGATGAGCTTCTAAGTATGGGGAAGGGGAAGTGCCTTCCCAAGGCATCATGAGGATCACAACATGGAACGCTAGGGGCTTAAACGCCCCTAGCAAAAAAAGACTAATCAAACAATACCTAAATAATTTTAACTCAAAAATAATTTTAATACAAGAAACTAAATTAAACAAGTTAGAAGGTTCCAAACTAAATAGGATGCTAGGTTTTTGGGATTCAGTATTTTTAGAGGCAATGGGTGCATCGGGTGGTCTAGGTATCATCTGGAATCCGAAAAAAGTAGAATTGCAGTGTTTAGCTAGTAGCTTTAACTGGATGTGTGTTAGCATATAGAGTTTAAAATTTGATATAAAATTTATTTTAATCAATGTGTATGGACCAAATTGTCTGATAAAGAAAAAAGAGGTGTGGGACGAATTAAGTGTGATTTTGCATAATTACAAAAATAGCCACATCATAATGGGTGGTGATTTCAACACCATTATCAACCTGAATGAAAAAGTAGGAGGTATACAACATCTTACTTCTTCATCTATGGAATTTAAATCATGGGTAGATAAACAAAGCTTGGTAGAAATTCTACTAAGTAATGGTATATTTACTTGGAATAATAAAAGGAAGGATCATGCTTTCATTGTGGAAAAGCTAGACAAGTTTTTTATAGTAGGGAAAATTACAGATTATAATAGAAACCTCCAATCATCCATTTTGCCATATGCAGGCTCAAACCATTTTCCAGTATGCATGGAAATATCAGAACCATCTAAACCACCCAGAAACCCATTCAAGTGTGAAAAAATGTGGGTTCAAGATCCAAAATTTATTGAACAAATCTGGATATGGTGGGCACAAGTGAACTTTGAAGGCTCTAAAATGTTCATTTTTGTCTCCAAGCTCAAAATGTTAAAAGAAAACATTTTAAGATAGAATAGAGAACACTTTAACGATATCTTCAAAGAAAAATTGGAGATTGAAGCGAATTTAAAAAACTTAAATCAGGAAATCATTAGATTTGGCATGGATTATGAGAAATACCATTTAAAAAAAGAACTTCTCATGAAACAAGAAGATATACTTTCAAAAGAGGAAACCTTCTAGAGACAATAATCTAGGGAGAAATGGTCGAACGAGGGAGATCGTAATACAAAAAAAATTCATATCTCAACCATTTACAATAGATCCTATTCTAGAATCACCAATATCACTAATACGTTGGGTTCGCACACAGAAAATCCACAAGAAATAGCAAATACATTAGTCTCCCATTTTAAAAATTTACTCAACAATCATGAAGGATCGAATAGGGAGGCCCAGTCCAATCTGCTCAAACTCATTCTGAAACTCATTACACCTGAAGATAATAAAAATCTCAACAGACCAATCACCTTTAAAGAAGTTCGATATGTAGTTTTTAATATGAACCCTAACAAGTCGCCAGGGCCTGATGGTTTTCAAGCCTTTTTCTTCCAAAAATGTTGGGATATTTTAGGGATAGACTTATGGAAAGCCATTGAAGCATCGTGAAATGGTGGATCGTTGTTGGCAGAAATTAATTACTCTTTCATTACCTTGATTCCTAAGAAGGATGGGTCAGAACATCCCGGTGACTTTCGCCCAATAGCTCTATGTAATACAATTTACAAAATCTTCTTGAAAATAATGGCTAACAGACTCAATGATACCTACCAAAACTGATCTCAGAAGAACAAATAGGTTTTGTCCTAGGGAGATCTATTTTGGATGGCATTCTTATTATTCAGGAAACTATTCATTCAACAACCAAAGACAAGGAACCATGCATGCTAATGAAACTAGATATACATAAGGCTTATGACATGGTTGATTGGCGCTTTCTTTGCAAAGTTTTAGAAGCATTCGGCTTCTCTCATCAATGGATTAACTTAATCTTCAAGTTTATCTCCACGCCTAAAATTTATGTTCTCATCAATGGGACCCCTGAAGGCTTTTTCGAGATCTCTAGGGGTATTAGACAAGGAGACCCTCTATCACCTTCCCTCTTCATCATAATGGTTGAAGCTTTTGGAAGGACAATTTCGGATGCATATTTGAATCAAAGGATCTCGGGTATCACTGTAACTAGAAATGTTCCTAACATTACTCATCAGCAGTATGCAGATGACACCATTTTACCGGGTAAGAGCTCAGTCCAAGAGGCTTTGGGTTATAAAAGTATTTTGCAAACCTATATGGATGCTTTAGGATAGAAGGTGAACAAAGAGAAATCTGAGATATTCTTTCTGAATACTAGTCCAGAGATGGAAAATTTGATCTGTAGGATCATGGGATTTAAAAATGGTGTGTTTCCATGCAAATATCTAGGTATCTCCCTAGAGAAAGGTTCGAAATACAACAAAGTTTGGATGGACACAACTGAAAAGGTAGATAAACTAATTGGGAGTTGGAAAAACAAATGGCTCTCTAGGCAGGTAAAATTACAAAGATCAGATCAGTCCTCTCAGCCATCCCAATCTTCCCTATGGCTTGTTTACCTCTTTCTAATTAGATGTCTTCAAGATTCGAATCCAAACTTAGGAATTTTTTATGGAAAGAAAAAGGAGAGGATAGGAAACTTGCCCTTATAAAATGGGATAATATATGCAAATCAAAAGAATATGGGGGCCTAGGAATTAAAAAGCCCCAATGGCAAAACAAGGCCTTGGGAGCAAAACTAATTTGGAGGTTATATAAGGAATCTGATAAACTATGGGCTAAAATCATATATAACAAATATTTGCAATAGTATTAGTAAAAAATAGTAAAGTGAACTATGAATAATTTCTTGCAAGAAAAAATTTAGGAGAAATAAAATTTCTGAAAATCAAATAGTAATTTGAATTGATAAGAAAAATTCTAAGTACCTCTTGTATTGGTGGCAAACCTTCCAAAATAAGAGGGAAAAAAATGACCCGACAGACCCAAAATCTTTGTTTAGAATGAATAGACTCCCTAAAGGATCGAAATGTTGGAAATTTATGACTAGATGTCGGAATCTTATAAGTAAATTTTTTACTTGGGATGTAGGGTCAGGCGACAAAGCTCTGTTTTGGAAAGACTCATGGGACTGACTTCCCCTGATTGAGTCCTCCCCCAGTAATGATATCCTTAAGCAAAGGTTGACCTCATTGTGGGGTAATAAAGTAAAGGACTATAAAATTAAAGAGGTTTCGGATGGGGTCCTAAAATGGAAGTGGCGTTCGTTAGATAATTTAGAAGTTGATTCGGACTTAATAAAGGCGTATGAGAAGATTATTTCCAGCAGAAATATCAAACAATCTGCAAAGCCAGACAACCTTATCTGGGCTAGATCAAAGGATGGCTCATATAGTGTGAAACAAGGATATAAGACTATCATTCAATCTCAGAGATGGACTAAGATTGAAATCCCACTTAATCTGTGTTGGGATGCGGCATGTCTTCCTAAGGTCGGCTTCTTTTTGTGGCTAGTTCTACAAAATAGGGTTCTGACTACGGATAGATTATTAAGATTTGGTATTATAGGCCCTCATTGGTGTGTTTTATGTAAGCAAAGCGATGAAAATGTAGATCACTTATTCCTAAATTGTCCTTATGCACTCAACTGTTGGGAATGGCTCAGGGCTTGTCTTGGCTGGGTTACCCCTTTGTAGAACTCCATCAAAGGGCTTCTCGGCTCATGGCCTACGAACTCAATTTGTGGGGTATATAATAAGCTTTGGAATATCTGCCCCTCAATTGTGGTTTGGGAATTATGGAAGGAGAGAAATCACTGTATCTTTCAGGAAAAATCACTAAACATAAAGAGGTTTTTATTAAAATTAGAAGCATCTATAGTGGAAGTGCTAAATGCTCATCTCAGGAAATCATCTAAAGAAGAAGCCTTGTTCTCAATGTGGGATGGGCTTATGAAGAAGAATTGGCCCACTATTATCAACCCTCCATTGGTTTACTCTTCTCACAATAAAGAGGCAAGAGCTAATTGCAAGTGCCCCACCCCCTCCACTCAAGGATGGCATAAGTTGAATTTTGATGGTGCGGCCCAGGGCAATCCAGGTATAGCTGGAATTGGCTACATAATCAACGATGATCGTGGAAAATGGATAGCAAAGTTAGCTTCGTCGTTGCCTCCTTCTTCTAACAACATAGCTGAATTAGAAGCTCTAGAGAGAGGATTACAACTCTGTGATAAACTAGGCTTACCCAAGATCATTGTTGAAGGCAATTCTCAGATTGTCCTTAATGCAATTAGAAAGAAAAAGACTCTGAATTGGGTTCTAAATTCAAAGCTTCAAGAAGTCCTCATGCTATTAGACAAATTCGAGGAAATTCATATTACTCACATTTTTAGAGAAGGGAATATGAAAGCTGATGGGTCAGCTAACAAGGGTGCGGATGGGGATTCAATAGTAACATATAATTTGTATTATATAAATTAGAACCTCCCCCGCAATACTTAAGCCATCCTAGCAGTTGAAGACCTCTCGGGTTTTATTACAATTAGGAATGGTTATAATAAAATAGAATCATAAGGAGTTTAATTAATTTGGCATCTCATTAGCATTATCCCTCTACAGTCTTATCTAAATGGATATGTTTAATTGTTTCATAAATCTTTACCTCAACATTTGTACAAATCACATCATTAGGAGGCACTTGAAGAATCCCACTATTGGTAATCGTATTCAAAACATTCAAGATATCATGCTATTCGAGTACGATGAGGTAAGGGATCCTTACATGTGAGGTTTCATTAATAGGTGGTATTTATTAAATCCGTCATGATGGAAGTAAATCATCTACTACATTTACAAAGGACAGAAGATGAGGGTAATAGTTACAGAGATGCAATTGGATTTAAGTTAGGGAATTTTTTGGTGGAGTCGTTTCAATAGAACCATTTGATATTGCTATCCTTGGGCACGCTAATCTCAGCTTGGATGGAGACAAATATCCATGTTTTTCACTCAACTGAAAACAGGACAATGGCTTTTCTGGGGCAGGTCAAACCCAAGAGATGGAATCGTCTTCTATGGGCTGCAAATGATATGACACACTTTGTGGTGATTAGATCCATAGGCGAAGGTGTCTTCGACTACAACGCGACCTGGAGAACCAATAGTACCATAATTGGCTCCTTCATAGGGGTAATGATAAGGGAAAAGATCTGGAAAGAAGATATAGTGAGGCTCTATTTCGATCTATTTAACCCTGTTTGGAGGAAAGGAATTGAGAAGGTGGTGCATAGCATTGATGATAAATACAGAATCCCACTACCTGAAAGGTATATGGGATTACCACTGGGTTCTGCAGAGCTGGAGACAACCCCTCGTCAACAATCCCTCATTATCAGGGAAAGCATGGCCTTCTATAGGGAATGGACGCGGATGGAGGCTAGTGTAAACTTTCTTTTACGATGGAGAAGGATAGTTGTAGAAGGAAATAACGAGTGCATCATAGACTATCTTAAACTATTCAATGTTTACATGCAGCCAGGAGTGATCTTTGATGACCTTAGTGATTTGGAATTCTGCACCGTTAACTCGAAAAAGACGAGCAGAAACAAGGTCTTGTTCAAACTACCCCCCTATCTTGTCGTGGATGACTCTGATGAAGTTCCAAAGGTGATCATGGTTTCGTGGAAGAAGCAAGAAAGGAACCAAGTTGAGGAGAACTGAATATTAAATTAGGGTTTGAACTATATTTACCTTAAGAATACAGTATGTAAGCCCTTGGGTTTTTGGTTCTAAGCCCAAAATTTTTTAATATTAGATAGGGAAAGGGATCCAGTATACTGAATCACTAATTCTTACATAGATATATTACGGACAATTCTAGTTGTTGACTATCTCGACCTGCTATGGGTGTTTTTCGCAAGTAGTATCTGATCTATTAATAGAATGCTTAAATGTAATTAAAGGAAGACGAAGATGGTTTTATATAATAAGATTATATATGGAATGGTGTGAATTGTCGTATGTGCAAATGTTGTATTGGATGGTTTCCTGAAACCATTGTACACCTTTTATTCTTTCAAGCTTCTTTTGGGACCTGAGCCATCAATTTATTGTAGCCTTGAATATATTTAATGTTTGGCCTAATTAAGTAGGAATTATGATTATTCGATGGTAAGTTGGTCTGTAGCTAAAAGGATTTTGCGTTTAGTATGGTAATCGGATACGAATACAAAGTTGAATCCCTATAGAATTGAATGGGGGAACGTTTGTTTCATATTTTGTATTTTACTTCTGTAATCTAATACCAGGATCAAGATTGTGTTTGGAATTAACATTTTGAAGGTTTGAAGACTTGGTAGAATTTTATTAAAATGTTAAATTCTATTGATATGTTGATTTATTTTGGTATGTTTCCTCACAGAGGCAATATTGATATATTCAATTTTTTGATATTTCTTTGGCATATGCATATCTGAAGCTATCTCGGATCTAGTTATGTTAATTTTATTAGGATATATTTAAAAGTTTGTTTCTATTCCTTCACTCAAGTCTCGATTAGCATAAGTATGTTTCATCTCCATGCTCGGTTTGAAATATATGTAGATGCAATAACTCGAATCCCAAAACCAAGACCTATTATAGAATGGGTCTAACCAGCCAGGTAAAGGATTTCAAAGCTTTGGCAGTACTCTCTTTCAGAACACTTAGGGGGAATCCTTTTGAAGCATTCCAAAGATGGGTCTTTGTTTGATGCCCTATTTATTTCTTTTCGTTTTTAGGTTGGCCCATTTCTATAGCCTCTAGAGTCATTGCCAAGTTTTTTAGGATCCCTGAAAGATTAGTTTTATGTCGCTTCTAATTTTTCAGATTATTGTTAATCCATGTTTCGAGCTGGCTTCTGAAATCATTATTATTATCTTTGGATGGATTGGTATTCCCTTGTGGTTACATTATTGGTTGGTATCCCTATAATTTTATTATGGAATGTTGAAGAAAGGAGCTTCTTGGAGGGTTGGCCTAATCAGATCCATCCTGTTTCTTTGGTTATACCTTTATCCTTGCCCTCGGTTTGAATATGCACATTCTTATCTATGCTCTCAGTTTGAATATACAGAGGAATGGTAATGTTTGAAGGCATCCGTTATAGATTTACCGGTGGTATGCAAGTTAAGATGATTTTGAGCTTAAATGTTATGGTGTAGGAGAGTATGGTTTAAGTTGAAATCATCTTTGGGTCAGATATCGAAATTCTCTAATTATTGATTTTCTAACATAGTATGTGGTTATGCCAGATGTTTTGGTCTTCCTTATGTCATTGATAGGTGTAGTATGGAGAGAATAGTTAATAGTTCTAATATCATTACTTAATTTGCAGCTTTAGGTGATAATTTAAGCATTTTGGTTTCTTTGAGACTTTTCTGTTTATGTCGGTTTCTGATCCAATTATAGCAATTATTTGTTAGGATTTTTTTTAGAGCCTTTTATCTATTTGTACTATAACCTCTTGTGGTGTTTAGCTAGCTGGATAGCTTCTTTGTTTGGTAGATCTGTATCGCTGCAAGTTGCGGTCAAGTCTGGTCCTCTTTTATATAGCAGCATCTCTATAGAGACCAGATGAAATAAATTGTAAGAGGTGTACCCTTGCATTGATCGCAATGTAATTATTATAAACTAGTAATTAGGTCACTGGGGTATGCCCCTTTCATGATATGTAATGATATAGGACTTCTGTCTCGGGCTAGACTGGAGGTTTTCTTCTCTGTTCTTTCCTACTAGTGCCCGTTTGAATGGAGAAAGCTTTTGTTACTCTCTTGTTATATATATATATATATATATATATATATATATATATATATATATATATATATGAGAGAGAGTTTACTAATACATATAACAAAATGCGAAAACTACAAACTATAATCACAAATAACTATAAATAAAAAAGGTACAAATATATATATTATGCGTTAAATAAAACAAAAGCACATGCAATATAACTTGTGTGTGTGTGCATGTGTTATATTTAACACCCACACACACACACACACACACACACATATATATGGGATGATATACAAAAGAAAAGTAAGTAAATATGTAGGTATATATACACAAAATAAAAGTTATATGTGTATATATATAGTAGTATATATATGTATATATATACCCACGTATGTGTGTATGTACATATGTATGTGTCCATATACAATTGTATATATGTGTCAGTATATATACATTTGTATGTGTATATATCTATATATGCATATATAACTCTCTCTCTCTGTGTATGTGTGTGTGTGTAAATATATGTGACAACAAGAGTCGCAGGAACCAAGGGACAAAAAGAAGAAGAAAACAAAGCTACAAAAAACTAAAAAATAAAAAAATAGCCCAAGACCAAGAAAAAACATGAAAACACTAGTAAACCAAAGCCTGGAGCAAGATGGCGAGCTACCTAAAGCAAAGAAGGAGAGCTCTTTGATCCGAGCATGGAAAGAGTGACTTGTTTCACCAATATAATGTGTCCCACAAGAGCAAACTACTTTGTAGACCCCTGAGTTAGAGTATGCATCTCTAGAGTCTTTTGAAGGTGGGACGTGGTTTCTAAGCTTGGATAAGGGTTTGAAATCAACTCGCAAACCTTTTTTGGTCAAGATCTTGGAGATTTTTTGTGAAATGCCTTCCACAAAGGGGAGAGGGGCTAACATTGTTTTATCTGTACCCTACGAATGGGTTGATAGAGCTTGAGATAACTTGGATTCAGAATGGTTGTCTCTAATGGAGCTTGGTAGAACTTAAATTTTTATGATGAGCTAGTGCAAGGATTCTAGGTGGAAGAATGCGAGGAAATGAGTGAGGTACAGCACTAAAAGTATTATCCAAAGAATTTAGAATTTGAATAAACAATAAAATTCAAATAACCAAATTCAAAACTAGAGAAACTCTGGCAAATTTGAACAATTAAAGAACGAATAATTATGTTTGCAAAATTAGAAAGAAAAAATTGTTATTACATGTCAAATATAACCCATAGAGATTACAAGTAAACATAATTCATTGATCAAAAATATTATCATAATAGCAAGTAGGACTTTTTAAAACAATAATTCTAATTTCACATTAAAAAAAGCTTATTTTAAAAATATACAATTACTCCTAAATTAAAAGGTATAATCGTGATCAAATATTATATATTCATTGTGAGGATACAAGTAAAGCAAAATCCCTCATTAGTCTTAAGATATTATTCAAAAATTAATTTACACTGGATGCTTAAATTGTAGATGATGAAAAAATTCAATCTTCCCCCGCTTTCTTTTTCTCTTAATCATAAAATTGAAGAAAAAAAGTGAACATACACATTAAAAATACCAAGACCAATTTTTAAAAGCCCATGAAAAACTATGGAAACAACATTGCAAATGAAGCAAGAAGCAATCAACTTGGTTGTAACTAGTGTAATAAAAATTGTCAATTAATCAAGAGTAACCGTGATTAATCAGTGATTAGGCATGGCACTAAATTATGGACATGACTATCCTTCCAAGAAATGCCCCTACCTAAATTTTGGAATTCGGATTATACCTATTTTTATGGAGATCCTTATCAATGATCTAAATGATTTATGGTAGAAAAGAAGAAAATATCTACCAAAAAAAGTGTTACATTTTTATAGATCTAAGAAAAAAGTCCCAAAACTTCTATTTTATGGTGCATTCTATCGAGAGCTTAGCGCACATCCTGATTTATTTGTCTCTTAAATATACAAAAAAAATTGACAAATGAGCGATTAAAATGCATGAGAAATGACAATTGATTGGAGGAAAAAGTGTGGGTTAATTCTTATTAATCGCCCACATAAATAAAGCATCAAATTAAACCTTGAATCACATCAAAAAAATATTATTTTCTTATTTAAGCATCATTGCCAAAGTCATTTTTCATTGCGAAGTCATGTTGGTTGCATCATAGGATCTAGAGAGCAAGTGTTTGTAGCATACATGAGTTGTAAAGAGGAGTTATTGAGCTATGTTGGAGAGTTGCGTTGCATAAACAAGTTGCAAAGCCATGTTGGAGAGTAGTGTTGTATACACAAGTTGCAAAGCCGTGTTTCACCTTTTTTGTAGTATAATAGAGGTTTTTTTTTACTCATTTTTTGTCTCAAATAAACTCATGCATTATACAATGTCTTTCCAACCTCTATTTTTGTCTACCAACCTCACAACTTCTATTCTTGTGAATGTAAGTTATAAGATATTTTCTTACTATCACTTTGATGAATTCTAAAGCCAATGCAATGATAGGTATCAAATAGTTAAAACTTTGCAATTTTAGATCTTTGATAAAACCTAAAGACACAAAATTAGCTTGAAAAAATAAAAATTGTTTGAAGCACGACAAAATATTAAATCAACCAATTGTATGACAACATGCTATTAAACATAACATGTACCCATCCCAAGAAAATCTCACATTCTCTTATTGCTTGTCTAGGTCTTTAAAAAAGAGAATATCATAGGTTCTCTTATTTTGTAATTAAACAAATATGATGCAATTGCAATCCTACCAACTTGGAGATTTAGATTAAATTTAAATATTACTAGAAAACTAATTTAAAATGTTTATAATTTTTCAATGGTTGATTGGCACACTATTATTATTATATGTAAAAGCTCCTCTTTATTTATAATGTATAAAAACTCATCTTTCTGATATCATATGTTAATTCAAAATATTGCAAATGATTTCAAAGAATCTTTAAGAGTTCTATGACAATATAATTAATTAACAATAATTATCATAATAAATAACAATATTTTTTATGATTATAATTTTAAAAATTTCTTTTTTATATAATAGATTGTTGATAGATTGTTGAGTTATAAAACAATATAAAAACTCATCTTTCCGATATCATTTCTTAATTCAAAATATATGCAAATGATTTTGAAAAGTCTTTAAGAGTTCTAAAACAGTGTAAAACATAAATTTAATTAACAATAATTGCAATAAAAAATAACGATATTTTTAATTATAATAATTCAATTTTATTTTATTTTTTATATAATAGGTTGTTGATAGATTGTTGAGTATGATGCTAAATGAAGCTTGTATCTTTTTAATGATGGGTTAGTGAGTGTAATTTGAAATAAATACAAAATTATAGATATTTTTTTTTAATAGGTAATTGACCATAGCCTAGATTATTTATTATTCATTTATTATTATTGTTATTTAGTAGATTTGAACTCCATTCGAACCCTCGATAAATCAATTTACATTCTAGGTTCTTGCCTAAAACTATAGACATTTTATTTTAGAGAGAATATTTTTTTAAATAAATTATCTTTCATGCTATTGTGGTATGCTTTGGGTAATGAAACCAACAAGAGTCCCTTAATTTATTTATTCTTAACTAATTATTTACTATTTTACTTTATATATATATGCAGATCCCAATTTACTCTTTTGGTTTGCCATTTTTTTCCCAAAACAATTTATACTTAACAATACCATGCCTGAACCGACCACCAAAAAAACATAACTGAAGCTCAAGCATTTGACTAAGGGATCAATCACAAATTACGGCAAGGATGAAACCACTTCCCAATGACGAGGAATTCCTTGTATCCCTTGTTACAAGCAATAAACCCATTAAGTGAAGGTTATAACACCAACTGGCTACCAACAGAATTATTCCTGCAATCTAATACGAGAGGAAAAAAATGTTGATCATACACGTCCACCATTTTGAGAGGGCACGAAGATGGGTCGGATGTTACATGGCTGATATTTCAGTGAATTTAAAGGCAAGAGGAATAATCCCACTAACAACTTCTTTCTTGGATGATGCCCCTCTACATGGACAAAACTTGATCAAAAGTGTGAAACTATGACCCAGACGAACTTCTTAGGTGATAATCTCATTTCATTGATTCAGAGGTGTTGAGAAACTTTGGAGCCACCATAATTCCTGCAAATGTTGGCTTCTGAGTAGTGGATAAACCCCTGCAAAGAGACTGGAGAATCTGTCTTCCTAGTGCCATTTTCAAATATAGAAATAGATTTTGAGATGCCCCTCTAGTTCCCAGTGTGTTGCAGGAGATTCCTTTCTGCGTGATCCAATATGCATGAAGAGTGTGTAAAAATAATTGGTATACAATGGAGACAAGGTAATAAGACATAACAGGGATGCTACAGCACCATATATGTACTGATGATTATCGAGTTGCTGATATGATGATTTCCAGCGCATTTAGTTCAGATAAAAATGGTTAAATTAAGGCCTCTGTATTTTGAAAAGTTGAATAATCCTTGAAAGGATAACTGTAGCAGTATATGGTCAATTTCAATTTTGCTAATGCAAAAACACAAACTACAAAAATCAATGAGGAATTCAGATCCACTTGCAGGTAGCTTACTGAATCTAAAAGATTGTATTAGCATTCTCTTCTGCTTCTCAATTGCTTGTGCATTCACAATTTTGATATTATATCTAGTCTGAAGGTGATAAACGAAAATTAGCAATGTCAGACAGCATAATGAAAACGGCTTATGTGATAGAACACTTACAGACTTAATCTTGGATTTCTGTCTTAGACTCTGAATTGAATAATATTTTCCAAAAATATACATATCAAAACTTGTTTGAATGGCACAATGTTAAGTGATTTCCATGTGACTGGCTCGAAGTTTTGGCCCACGAGTATATGCTTGGCATTCTTCTAAAGTTCTATTTATAGTTAAAGCCTTGTAGCTCCTTTCTTGGCTTATTCGACAATCATTAAAAAGCACAGAACCTTGTCTCCAATTAGCATCCAATAAATAACATGTTATCCTTGTCCCTATAGATGATCTCTCATACATCCTGATGATGGATCATGTAGCATGATCCGAAATGTTGATGACAAAAAAACTTACAAAATCTTTCCCAGAAAACTAATAGAACATTAACAATCAAGGAGTTACTCCAGAGGGGACACATGAGACCCAGCTCCAGTCTGTTTGCATTACCTGTGGTGTTAGTTCAAAAAAAAAAAGATGGAACGCTGTGGATGTGCATTGACTACCAAATGATGAACAAACAATCAAAAATTGCTATCCCATTCCAAAATCAACGACTTACTAAAATGAACTACATAGGGCAAAATATTTTTCTAAGATAGATTTGTATTCCAGCTATTATCGAATCAAGGTTTGAGCAAAGGATGTGCATAAAACAGCTTTTAGGTGTCAGTATGGGCATTATCAATTTTTGGTCATGCCCAATGGTCTGACAAATGCACCAGCCACTTCCCAATCATGCATAAATCAGGTATTTAATGCTTAATTAAGGAAGTTTGTCCTAATAATTTTAATGAAATCTTGGTTTACAGCATAACTTGGGAAGAGCACTTTAAACACTTGGACATAGTAGTGAGCATTCTCGAGCAATAGTCCTTCCATGCTAAAATGTCCAAATGCGAATTTGGATTATCAGAAATCCTGTATCCGCAGATCAAAATCAGCAATCAAGGTGTCGGTGTTGGTGACGAAAAGATTAAAGCTATTCAGAATTGGGCTAGACCCATGAATTTGACAGTATTGAGAGGGTTTGTAGGCCTTTGCAGCTATTACAGAAGATTTGTAAAGGGCATTTCCCAACTTGCAACATCATTAACAAATCTGACAGAAAAAGGAGCATTCACATGGAACCCCATGGCCCAGAAAGCCTTTGATAAACTCAAAGAGGTAATGATCTCATGTCATGTTTTATGCATGCCTGACTTCACCATGCCCTTTGCCCTAGAGTGTGATGCTTTAGGGTGGAGTCATATAGATGCAACATAAGCACCTCACCAATCCAAAAAGAAGGTCTACATTTACAACAAGGAGATGTTAGCTATCATGAATGCCCTTGCCAAGTTCAGACAATACTTGATTTGTGGGAAATTTGTAGTAAAGACGGATCATAACATCCTAAAATATTTCCTCAAACAGCAAAATTTGAATGATATGCACAGCGATTGAAGAGCTCATTCTCTACAAAGGACGGATCTACCTTGTGCCACATTCCAAGATCAAAAATAGAATCATCAGAGCATGCCATGATACTCCCCTTGCTGGCCACCCAGGTTTCTACAAGACATACAAGCAAAGGAATGTTTCACATGGAAGGGACTGAAAAATGGCGTGTGACAGCATGTTAAGGAATATTCTGTGTGCCAACAAAATAAAATGGAGCAGGCACTACCAGCAGGACTGTTGCAACCTCTGCCCATCCCAAGTCAGAAATGGGAGAGCATTTCAATGGATTACATCAAAGGGCTTCCAAAGGTGAAAGGTGAAGACTATATTTTCATCACGGCACACAGACTCACTATGTGTGCTTATTTCTATGCCATTACTTCAAAATTGAAGGCCCTCAAGTTGCAGATCTGTTCTTTAAAAGTTTTTAGACTCCATGAGTTACCAAAAAACATTGTAAGTGACAGAGATAAGAGGTTCATCTGCCATTTTCGGCAAAAACTTTTTTGTTTGACCCACACAGAGTTCACTCCCAGTTCCAAATATCACCCACCAAACGGATGGTCTACTCCCTTGGGTAGACGGCCTACGGCATACTTATTAAACATTTGATTTTAAATTCCGTTTCTTTTCTTTCTTTTTTCAGATGGCCAAACCCTTTGGGCCTGGCTTTCATGGAGAGTATTTAGATTGGTTGCAATTTTTTGTGTTGGAGATGGTCATTTTTTTATAACGAGTTTATTTGTCTGTTCTGGGGGCATAGCTGGTCAAGCAGTATTATTGTCATCTGGTGTGCAGCTCCAAACTGGGCAAATCCGTCCTAATTCTACAATATTTTTTAATTAATATTATATCTAGTTTTTTTGGCATTCTGAGTTTGGAACCTTCCACAAAATTATCTAAAAAAATTGACAGATAAAGTAGAAGAGTTTCCAAAAACAAAATCTGAAAATTGTGGAGTTGATGGTACAAAATTTAGCACTAGCAGTTCAGAAGCAAAAATACTTAAGTAGCAGGTTGGAATGTGCAGTACTTTGGAGTGTGGGAGTAAAGAGTTAAGCTTGATGATCACAGCACTTAGGTGGGTGGCACTGAGAACTGAGCATAGAATTTGTGCCAGGGCAGAGCAGAAGTAGAGAGAGCAACAAGGTTGGGGCCAAACTGTGTGGATAACGTTTTAGGACTTCTGAGTGTTGGCAACTTGGTAGGCAGGCCTTCCGGCTTTGAAACTGATTAGGAATCAGAAAACCCATTTTCAACAACGACAGTAACAAACATGTTCTGTGTGTTTGATGCCACATAAAATGTCCAAAATCATGCGACCGAGTTGGGCTACCCAGTAAATTTATGGATCCCTAGCTATGTCCTTTGAAGCTGGAAAGTCGGTTAAGCTTTGTAAATTTGCATGCTGAGTAGGAAGAGTAAAAGTTGATGAGAGACTAAAAATCTGATGTAAATCTGAAATTGGTCGTAAAATAAGAAGCTTTGCCCAATTTCTACGTGCCCTAGGAGAAAAGGACTAAAGGAATTAGGTGCAGATAACTCCAAGTGCCCTGAGAGGGTGAGAGAAGTTATGTGATACTCCCAAGTGTCCAAGATGGTGAAGGAAGTTATGAGACACTGAGTGCAGATATTAATGAAACGAATTATACTAACTGTGATTGCCCTAAGGGTGAACAACATATTTAAAATGTACCTCATGACAAGAAAATGAAGAAGTCGTTAGTTATTAAAAATCAAAAGTGTGCTTTGATCTCATGATCTATGCAAACCACCAAAGCATACTCAAAATGGATTTATGAATAGACATCTAATATCTAAGACTCATTTGAAAATACTCCGAATTTTATCCATCTAATCACAAACTCATTCTGTCCAGCTCAATCAGAACTTGCACCTCTTTCTCACTTGTTACTGGTGACTGCTCTTTCCATTTGTGTATCAGCTGTAGCTTCATACATTTTTTAGCAATATTGCCAACATATAAAATCCGTGTTTTACTACTGGCTGAGCTAATGCAATTACAATGTTATTGATTCTTCATGTGCCTCACTCGAGTTTTACACTTAAACATATCTCCACATCATCAACCTTTGACTTCCACCAAATGCAAACTGCACTACTAATCCCTTGGCATCAAAGGTTCAGCTAATAATTGATTATATGGCCTGTCCAAAACTTCTATCTGATAATGATTCATTACATGAATTAATGTGCATATTCTCCATCACTGTACCTCTTGTTGTCAACACCACTTTTCCTTCACATGTAAGCTTAAGGTCATTATTTTTATGAATCTATAGAAACTTTCACTATAGTACAACCAATCTACACCAATAACTATTTCAACTCATCACATCAAATGTTCACCAATGGAAACATTGAGTGGCTGATTATCAAACTGCAGGATATGCCAAATTTGTTAGGAACAATGATACTAATTTCATCACAAACTTCAGAATTGCTGATTGTATTTCATGTCTTCCAACTATCATTTGGGCACAATTGTACTGACAAGCACACATACATTCTCTTCAATTGAATCAGATCTCTAAGAAGTTTTTTTTTTAAAATGGCCTGGTCAAACTCAATGAGATTATCCACTGCCACAATCTTTTGTTTTCCCAATACATAGTCACCAAAACTCCTAGGCAACAAATACATATCATTGTCATCACCACCAGCCAGCATGGCAGCATTGTGTTGCATTCTTTGCCAAGGTGGGTTGTGAGAATCCAGTGGCTACTACGATCACACTCCTTGGTGCATAACCAATTTTCCATTTAAGCATAAGGATCGACAACAACTGAAATGAACCAATATTTGGAACCCTAACTAGCCCAATCATAAGCGAGGAATTCACAAAACTCTCCGATCATCATATCAATGGAACACTTTGCACAAATGCATAAAAAAGCAATGTAAACACATTCACAACAATATTTTTTTATGAAACACTTGATTCCATTGTCCTCCTCTCTCCAAGATCTTATGTGGATTCAATGTGAGTGTTATTAGTTTTGTAGCACAAGCACAAGAGGCTAGGAAAGAATGGAAGTGGTTGATTGATTAAGTGTATGATAGTGGTATGGCAGCTATGGGCTCTCAAAGATGCTTGGGCATAAGTTCTCCAAGGGCTCAAGTATGCAAGATCATACAAGCATGAAGTCTCCCAAATTGTAAATGCATGAAGTGGCAAAGGTGAGGAGAAAATGAACTTTTACAGAAACCTCATGAAAATCAAGAGCTAGGTTAAAAAAACAGTAAGTGAGAATAAAGGAGATTGAGATGAAATAGGAATGTGTGGTTGAGATGGTGTAGTAGGTACATGATATTGCCTTTAAGAATTAAAGTCGAATGAAGAAACATGTGACAAATGTCAAAAACTCAAAATTTACGAGTTGATCTATGTGATTAAAGGTGATTGGTGGGATAGTGGGGAAGAGGATTAGGGAATTTATAAAATAAATGAATGTATTTATTTAATTATTAGAAGAATTAGGGGATGGTAAATGAGTTAGTTAAAGAAATAAGGTCTATTTTATTTATAGGATGAAAAAGGCTGATGAGTTATTTAAATAAATCGACATATTTATTTATAATTTAGATGAAGAGGTTGATGAATGAATTAAACAAACAAAAATGCCAATTTAACTAAATGAATTTGATATACTTCATCGGGACATTTTTAGGTGTTTACAAGGATCTCTGACTCTTTAATTGTAGTATTTGTAAGTCTTTTCCCATGCTTAGAGCACTTTCCCAGATGACAAGATTGCTGGAAAGAAATGATTTCAAGTGCATGTGTGCTATTGCTGTCTCCTTCGGATCTTAAATTATACTCATAGGAATGATTAAAATGCTTACCTTTTCCCTCTTTTGTCAATTAGACTAACCTTTTCTAACTCTTGGGGAATAGAAGGATAGCCATTCCATCTTGTGAACCCAAGACTACATCCTTTGTATTCACAACCACCGTTTGTATCAGAAATTAAAAAGACATCTTTTCAGCATTATTTCCATTCCTCTCATCTGTGTTTCACACTCTTGCAACTCCAAATCTTCTTTTTTGCCATGCTGGGCTCTTATAATTTCAAACTTATGTAATGGATTCATATACTCTTTTCCAAAGAGTAGTGTCATTTAACATTTCTGCATCTAAGATAGGAATTATTGTTCCCCATATAAGGTACTCATGTATTCTCTGTGATACTATGCTTCTAGTTCTTATGAATACTCATTAAAGTACCACCTATTATTGCTGACTAGGAGATTTTCAAGATTTTTAAAACTATCCTAATGCTCTTGTGACTCGAGGTTTACAAAATGAAGATTAAAGAGACAGGAGCAAACACCATTCACACCCTTGTACTCATTAATACCACTATGTTGTAAATCTGCTTCATATGACCAGATCATATTTTGGACATAACTAAGAATCATTAGAAACTTCTCTTCGCTTATTTTTTATCTTGAGCCGGCATTGTTGATTTCTCAACTTCCATCAAAAAGAACATTTTTTCATCTTCAATCTCTGCAACTCATACCTCTGATTCTGACTCTACTGTGGACATCATTTCATATCTAGCATAGCATCTATTCTTCAATTCCCAAGGTTATTTGCATTACAAACAAGCTCATTTAGGACATCTATTTTGACAGAAGGGGAACTCTGCTTGAAGGAGGCATTGAACATTTTAAGGTTGTGTAGCTTGCTTGAAAGCTTTGTGAGGCTTCAGTTTTAATCGTTTTCCTTCCTTCTTCCCCTCGATTTTTTGTTAAATACTTGGAGATTCTTGTGAGGTTGGTTTCTTTGAGATCCTCTTGATGTTGTGCCTCATTCCCAAGTTGCACCCCCATGCTTCTTGGACTGGTCATTTATTCTGGTGACTATTGGCTTGAGCTCATTCCACCATACAAGATATCTCAAGAATGCTCCCATAATTCACAGGCTAGCAGATTTATTACCGCTATAATGTCCCAAGCCAGAATAATAATGCAAATATAATTCTTAAACTTCCACAAACACTTACTGGTCAAATGACCACACTATTGAACCCTACTATTTAATCAAATCTTAGACAACTAAAATATAAATTCCTATTAATACATCAACAATGGCAACAGAACGCCCAATCATCTTTTTACAATAAACAACAAATATAAGTGCAATTCCTGCAGTCTTTCCTGTTGCATGAATGATTGTATTACATTCAAAGGATTATACAACATCATGCAATTTATACCAACAGCAATGGCAAATTAAATGAATATAGTGCAGGTTGAATCTGCATACAGTGAAACTATATATACAAACTCCGTATGAGATTGCACTCTCAAATAACTAGGGTGTTTGTCTTAGGAAACCCATACATGAATACAAAAGCTCAAAACAAGTTGTGAAATGAATTTGATTGAGTGTAGATGATGCATCTCAAATGGACGCATTCACCCCTTTACATCTGTCCCAACAATTATTGGGTTGAACACAATGTAAATTTGAACAATGATTATGGGTACGAAAAAATTCCCACTATTGATAGTTATGGTGCCAAAAATAATCATTGATGGGAATACAATGCATGTTAGTGAGAGAACAAAAACAAAGGTGAAAACATCAAGGATCAAGTGTCAGAGAGACTGTGGGTTGGGGCATTAGGGGTTGAACAGCAATCGCACAAGTGAAAATAGGTCTGAAATACTGACAAATACAAGGAAGAGCAAGGGAAGGATGTAAGGCATGACAAGATGAAGTCTGAAAGTTTGGTGAGGACCAGGTAAAAGGTGGACTTATACAAGAAAGTGTTGCCTAGACAAGGAACTTGGCAACTCCAACAACTAATAAATACTTAGGAGGCTAAGCATGCCTTCAAACTCAGACTTTGGGGACCTTATAAAAACAATGGAAGAAAGAAGAGGAAGATCACACACAAAATGGGACTAGGAGAGATGCGAAAGTAGGAAATGGGCAATTTTCTCCATAACCTACATTATTACAAAAAGAAGGCACGATAACACTACCCCTCAACATTGCCATGAGAGTGCTAACCCTCAACCCTGCTAGGGAATTAGTCCTCAAACCTCTACCCACCATTGTTTTTTTCTTGTTTTTTTCCTGAGGAATTGAGGGTTTCGGTTAGTGACTTGGAGCTTAGATATTTATAGGATGAGCCCCTGCTATAACCTCTGAAGCAATGTGAAACAAATCCTCATCCGTGCTGAAGGAAAATCAGGAGCTGCACGCACAATATGGGCAACCTAAACCGACAGCCAAGATCAAGTGAGGTAACCTTGGGGGTTTAAACCATTGTTAATTTTCAATACAACCGTTGCAATTGTTTCTATGATTTTGTAGTTTTAGCTAGTATGTCAGAGTTTCATTTATTGTTCTTATCATTATTCCTTTTTATATATTGTTGTAGCTAATTTTTAAACTAATATATGTATTTGTGTCAACCCCCAACTGCCATCCCCGAATTAAGGCCCTTGGTCCCCTTATCCCTTCATGAAACTCCATCCAACATAGCTGCAAAGTATTGGCACAAAACAGGAGGCATGAATGATCAACAGAAAATCTTCGCTGCACAAGCACTTGCACCTGACAAAGATGCATAAGGGTACACTAATACGCAATAAAACATGCAGAACATAAAAAGCCACAAACAAATGGTGCACATAGCAAACTAGTAGAACACAGGGTGTGCACAAGATAAACTTGCACACAGGAAACTAAACATCTATTTTTAAATGATACAATATTGCACCGACCCAATGATGCCTCTGATTTCGTTTAAGCATATAGTGATGGTTTCGTTCCAACCATATTAAGTGGTTATGAAATTAATCGAGATTATACACAACGCAAATACTACATAAGAAGCTATGTGTTGTAGAAGCAGTCGAGGCATAGCCACGTGATTCAAATCCCCCTGGTGCACAAGAGTGTGATGTGTAAGGCAGGCATTATTTTGCAGAAGTAAAGTGCGTTGTTATGCCAGCTAAGTTCACAAACGCATCTTGCTGCGCCGCTAGTTTGCTGCTGCAAGACAATATGTGGTTACCACAAAAGCTATTATGTTGCGCATTGTATATCCAAGTTATTTCGAAACCCTCATTTCCACGTGTTCATTTTATGAGTTGGTTAAGAGCATTACAATCAACCTTGCAACCACAAAAGTAAGATTACAATTCAATGATGTAAGAATGAGAGGAAGATCCGTGTACCCGGAAATTAAAACACAATGCAGAGTTATCATAACTTCCTGTAAATGGTCAAGCACACTGTATCCTTATCATGTTATCAAAAGAGAAATTTGAGAAGTTATTCATTCTATAGCATTAACCAAGGTTTGAAAAGAGAAAATTGTGCGCCCATTTCAAAATTGTGTAGGATATGCATTTGTGAAACCAGTTGTCTACATGATTGTTCCGGTAAATATTAATTATGGATAAAACATTGTTGTACCCTGTATTGCATCAGTTTCCCTCATCCGCTGGATGGATCATGACAGATAATCTGTAACAGTGTGAAAATGAAACCCACACACGACTTAATTAATCCCCAAGCATTTCAATCGATTTAAGATTTCATCTTCTAAGCTGTACGTTGTGTCAATACTATTAATGACAAACAAGAAGATCAAATATTTGTAAAAACCTAGTTGAAAATAAACACAAAAGAGAACTGACCTGATATTGAAAGCTAAAACTGAGAATAGAACAAAGAGGACAGGCTATAACTGTGCATCGGCAGCATCGGCAACAAAGGGTATAGTAGGGGTGGTTCCAAGGACACAAGAAACGAGGGCATAGATAAAGCCGAAAACGATAGAGAGGAAAAGCGCGCTGTAGGCAAGCATGAAGAGATTAAACAGGGGGCCTCCGCGGGAGGGGTTCAGAACGCGCTGAAATATCATGGGCAACGCCAGCAGTACATCCACCACCACCGCCTGCATTGCATTGAAACGAACGTAGCGACTAAAGGTGGGATTCCTGACCACACCTAGGTAGAGGCCAAAGAAGGCAACGAAGGAGGCGTAGGGAATGGAATGATAGGCTTCAACCAGAGGGAAGAGGGGCTGGAAGAGGAGCTCCACGGCCGGAAACTGCATCATTAGAGAGCGCCCGTACTGCATGCCATTGAAAAAGGGGAGAGCGTACCCCACAGCTGCTACCATCCGCTCCGCTGCCGGTACCACGCACCGTACCGCTATTGCGCTTCTCTTCTGCCTCAATTTGGGGCTCATCTTTTTCTTCTCGATCTCTTGTTTTCTGCACCCGAGTGGCAACGTTGTTTTACATGTTGCTGACCCCAATGAAACAGGCTTCGCGCCATACACAGGCCCCGGAATCAGCATCAGCGAATTCATTTTCTGCCCAAATGCCTCCTTGCTTCAAAAGGCGTTTTTGAGATCTTCTTCTCCTACACTAGCGTCAAATCTCTACCAGACCAGGAGAGCCCTGAAGTTTCACAGCGTCAAATACATGATTAAATGCATATAATCTAATAAGCTGTGTACAGATATTCATAAATCAGCCTAGACTGGTATGGGGATGGACTGGACTAGGATGGAAGGGAATTATGTTAGAGATAATCCATGGAATCAAATAATTTATCGTTTTTATTTTTTCAAATTTCTTTATTGAAATAATTTAATAAAAATTATAGGAAAAGACGGTCAAGTAGACTATCAAAATTGTTTATAAGGTGCAAGGGTACCTCCATAAGTAGTAGCTGAGGAAAAGGTGATATTTTATTATTTAAATTAATTTCAATATATTAGAAAATTTTGTATTTGTAAACATAATGAGAACATGTACAAGAAAAATTGAGTAGGAAACTAAGACTCTTTTTTAACAAAGATGGATGAAAATTAAATCTTGCACACATAAAGCATAATTGTTTATATGACATTGGGTAAAGATAATTACATACAACATGTATTACTATTTTTCATAAATAATTCAATCGACATCTTAGAACATTTTATCCTTTTAACTATAACATATGTTTATGTTAAAGTATTTAAGATTATATAAAGAAATTGTAAGCAAATTAGTAGTTCAAGAAAATATGATTGAATATTTTATTAGAACAAATTCCGTAGGCAAAATAAAAAATATGCACACATGCAAATACAAATCTCTAGTATATTTATTACATTAGAAAACTATAGAACTCTACCATAATAATCTTTACTTAGAATTTTGCATATATTATTGGTGAATGGAAAGAACTAAAATTGGTAAATCATTGAGCATTTATAGAAGATGTTAAACTCCAAATCCTTATTAGACATGCTACATGATAATATTGCGTTAAATGCTTATAATAGTGTGAGAGTATCAAAACAGTTGAGACACTAACTACAAATGTAAAAACAAAAAAATAATTTTTTTTCATTTGTAGTAGTGGTGTATTAAAATCTCAAAAATATATAAGTAAAATATTTTTAAACTTCAAAGACACTTATGAAGAGATACTTCCTTTATTTGGCATAGACTACTAGTAGTGATGTTAATATAAGTTATAACAATTTGGTTTGTTTTTGACATTCTAGGATTTGAACATTTTCAATATGATAAGTTTGTAAGTTTACCTCTTGAAGTCCATCCAATTGACAAGTTAGTTGACACTCTTTCAAGCTGAATACATAGATTTAGAAAAACTAAACAAATTTCTTCAATTTCTCTTGTCAACTTTTTCACATCCACACTATTAAGTAAAAAAATAAAACATAATGTTTTGATTAAGTAAAACCAAGTTTTAAAGGACCTAAAATCTTTTACATAGGAATAAGAAAACAAAAGCTGAAAAACTCAGAAGAACTATGCCTCAATAGCTAAGAGCAGTAGCTAAAACAAGTAGCCACAAAAGCAACCAGTAGGAAAAGATAGCTAAAAGAAAGCAAAAGACAACACAAAACTAGCTACAAGGTCTTCAGTAAATCTACTACCTAGTTTGCAAGGATATTCATGTTTTTTGCAGAGGCCTTCAAATCATCTATTTCTTTCACTTCAACAACCTCTATCTTTTTAGAGTTGGCCCCGGTGTGTGATGAGAGCATTTTATGTCCCAAATCATACCATATTTTAGCCTTCGCATAAGCCTTCACACTCATCTCAATCCCCATTTTATATCCCATTTTCTCCTTATATATTGCATATGATCTAATATTTATGAGTAATATTTAATCTAGTTAATAGATAGAATATGTGAATAAATAGATGAAATTGTATTTATCTAACATGTTGATAATATGTTATGGTTCTTCCTATCACCCACTATGCATCTTCTTGTCTCAATTTCACAAATACAAAGTTCCATCCACTTTGAAGTATATTGCCTATAATTTCTTATTGGCATAAAAATATATTTGTTGTAGATATCATTCACTCTACAGGAACACGTGGAGAGGACATTGAAGACTGGTGGAGGATGCATTTTCTAGCTGCATATTTTTATTTCTATTATGAACATATATGAACTACAATACTTGGTGCATCTTTGTGGAATAGTAATGGAATACTTGTTGCATCTATGTATTCTCTCCAAAGCTTGGAATGATATCAACCACTATACGGGATATGCACAGGATCTATATTATGCATGTGTGGATGTTAATAAAACCCATGCTACAGACATCTAAGTTGTTATGTCACTAAGGAGATGAAATGGAGGCATTTCCAAACTATTTTAAAATGATGGCTCAAAATACTAGAACAAGACAATACGGTTTGCTAGAGCAATGAAAATGAGTTGTCTATTCTTAGCACATAGCCAATTTCTGGTGTGTTGTTACATCAGCTATTATTTGTAGGGTATGTATTATCAAATTTATTGTAAAAACTATTATAGCTATGTATATATAAGTAGCCCAATGCATATTGAAATGTATTTTCTCCCTTTGTAAAATCTAAGGAATAAAATAACAATTCTACTGATCAACCCAACGTAGAACATTATAGTTTCTTCACTCACTTGTAGACCAGAGAAAGGGCTCACTCTTGGAATGTTTGGTAAGGTTATTAGTATTGTCAATTATTGTAGATTGTGTGTTGATGATTTTTGTAGCTTAAGTCTAGTTTATTTGATTGTTAATAGAATAAGGTTTCTCTCCAATTCAATGTTAGTATGTATAAATAGTTCTACAATTAGATTAATATCATAACTAGATAAAATTATTTATCATATTCTCATTATTATATAGATTATTAGCAACTACAGTCATATTCTGAATTTGCAATCATATTTTCATCAAGAGACAAAACATTAAAGCTATATCAAATTTTCATTAGTATATTACTGTGGTTATATGCACACTGTTATATTGTTTTTTGGATTAATTAGATTTATGAACTATTATATCTATTAGTATTGTTGCTTTTATTATTTTAATATTTGCTTTATTTCTAATGTTCTTGATGCCAGGAAGTGATAGTTCCTGTCACTAGGATTTCTTGAGTTCTCCATAGATTCAATTTTGCATGCTATAGCTGCATTCATAATCCCTCATTTCACAACTATCATCCCTTGATGGCATACTACTCAGATACCTTTCGCAAGCTTATGCTCTCACATTGACACGTATAGACCAGTTGAACTTCATCATAAATCGTTAATTCTTTTCTATTAATTGCCCCAATGTTGGCCTATCAGTGTGCTTGCTAGGTCCTTGATCATCTTTCACTTCCTTGGAGCCTTGACCTTTCCCTCGTTCGCATTTATTTAGGAGAGTATTAATGTTTTTTGCCACAATCTTCAGAATAAAACAATTCTGATCAGCTAGTTTTTTGACCATCTTCTCCATGTTAACCACTTTATTATCTAGACCATCCAGCCTTTTCTAGAAATCTTTAATCAACTGATCCAAAGCTCTATTCTTGGCTTCCAGGGGTGGAACACGTTTCATAATATTCTTAACCCCTTCAACATTACCAATCACCTCAAAAAGTCTATCAATATGTTGTCCCAGAGTAAATAAAACATAATGTTGCAACACTCTAAAAATCAAAATATCTAAAGGTTTTATTTTTTAAATAGACTAACTTTTCTAACATCTTCAACATTACTTATTGGACATAGTTCCTTAGTTCCATCTCTAACATTACTCTGTCTAGTCCAAAATTGGGTAAATAGTGGTTTCAAGCATAAGATAGGTTTTGTAGTTGTCATGTGCAAGAAACCTCACAAGTAAAGTCTATCGGTTAATTAATCCTTGTAAATTGTAGGGACAAATATTTTCAAGTGTCTATTTGTATTGATTGTTGAATTGAAAATAGTGAAGTGTGTAGAAAAATCTTTGTTATCTTATGGTTGATGTAGTATTTGTTATTAAAATGAAATTTTGAATTTTAATTCTTGTTTTCTTATTGGCACCACCATTTTTCCTAGTGGTATTTTAGATTTTATGGTTCAAAAAAATTGGGAGAAAAAAGGGCTAGCTTGTTGATGTGTCGCTAGCTACAACATGTCTTTTGCATGCAAAGATAGTGGTGTAACTACACAACAACTTTAAAGGGTAGATGTTGTGAAAGTAGTTACTATTATACTCATCATCCTTAGTTTTCATTTTTGCTTTGCTATTGTGTTTGAGAATTTGGTGCTTCCTACCTCCATTGATGAAATATGCCCCTTGATCTTTTCTATGTAATTACAATTTTTAGGTTATGTGTGTCTTATTATCTACATTTTATACATGTTCTTGGCTTTTAATCTAGTTGTTCATCATGTGAACACCTACATCTTTCATAGTGAGAGTAAATGTCACTGTTTGCATGAGACATCATGGATTCCTTGCTCTTTTAAGAAAGGTCAAAACTCTTTGTGGGTTCTTACTACTTACCTAGATTGATGGCTTCCAAATTATAGCTTTGTTACTCACCTTTCTCATAGTCATAGATTTTCATGAGGGTCTTGCTAGGTAGCTCAATTTGGATACATTTTATCTATAAACAAAACATGTGACTTTTCCTTTTCCTTAGCAATAGTTACTCAAATATGAAAGATGGTGTTCCACCTTTGTGTTTGTTATAAGTAAAAATAATGCACCATGGTAATCGATACCACATAAAATTATGATATTTTGTACCTCTTCTTTCATTATTCATTTTTAGTAGGTTTTTACTATAAAAAATCAGCACTAGGTTTACAACTACTTGTGTTCTTACAAGGTAATAGAACCATGATGTGAACTTTCTCAGTAGCTAAACAGTTTCCTACTAGTTGAGAAAAGTCCTAGAGCCTTAAACTACAGGAAGGAAAAATTTAGATTTTGTGAAGAAATGCTAATCTTTTTGGTGACGTTGTAGACATTTTATAGCATAAATTGGTTCTCTCTGAATTTTGTTTTTGGCATGAAGAATATTTTCTCACGCGAGGAAATTTCGTCATCCACCCTTGATGAATGGACTCCATTTTTTATCAACTCAATTAAACAACGACCTATAAGAGAATCAAGCACTTGGAAACTTCTACATCTAAGATATCTCTTGATACTCTACAAGTAGGGCATTTGATTCCCTCATAGGAATATCAACAAGAGAGACATTGTATTTCTAAACCAAGTGCAAACTATAGTTTTGAATTCCTTGGAAGGGACAGTCAAGGGAGGTAGGACTAAAAATGTTGATCCAACTCTAGCGATTGTATCATGGCATGATTGGGATACCATCAGAATAATTATGCTAGTGACAAAAACATATAGCTAACAATGTCCAACATCTAGATATTTGAAAATAGACCAAAAATCCAACAAAAGGTAGTAGAGATGGCAACCAATTTTAATGTATACCAAGAAAAAAATTGGAAGAGAAAATTCCAAAAAATCTGACATGCAATTTATCATAACAATCTCTATGGAAGATGGGAAGGATCACCAATCTCTTGAGGGGCAAAGATAGTGCAATCCAAAAATCACAAAGGTTAAATTGCAAATTTAAAGTGAAATGCTTTGGAGATGAGAAAGCAATAAAAAGAAATGTAGGGGAAAACCATAAACATAGCCTACAAAGATGTAAGGAAAAGTGGTGAAGTTATACTTCTGTAAACATTATTGATCCTCCTCCTATACAAAGACTCAAAAGACTAGGTTCTCATCTTTTGGAATCCATGTGTCAAAGAGATTGACGCTACCATTCAAAAAAATCAAATCTCAAATCTCTATGCTCTGTCATAGATGATGGTGTTGTTATTTATTATTATTGGATATCCCACCTATTACTCATGTTGTAAGATTTAAAACAGCTCGAAAAAAACTACATAAAAGGTTAGCATTATATAAACAACAAGAAATTGCACTGCAATACAAACTTTGTTGCTATTAATACACCAAAGTAGACAACCAAAAGAATTTGAAAAAATCAAGAGTTTATTAAATTGGAAATTCATTACCAAAACATAAAAAAACAAAAATAAACTAGATAATTCCATCAGCCAAGATCAAGTTCAAAACCTAGCAAGGTATGATGATTCATTTTACTCCCAACATAAATATTTCACATCAATGATCTTTGGGGATCCAAAATCTTGAATATTGCAAATAATATTGCCTATATCTTACACATTGAGAGTTGATTGCTAGCTATACACTTTTAAAGACATCATTATCATACAAAAATACTATTAGAAATAAGCATAATAGATTGACTCTAACCATAATAAACTCTAATCCAATATAGTTTCCAAGTGTTAGATACACAAGTAATAGGTACATATCCCATCATTTACACAATGGATTGAAAGTATTTTGTTAAAGACTAATAGTAGGAAATCTAATCAATGAGTGTTTTGTACATGACATTTGAGAATTAATCTATGCCTCACACACATCCATTCTTAAACCCTTTTAGTAAATGTTATCATGCCAATAAATACATATAGCTATTTCTCCAATTTTAATCTAATCTTTATATATGTATATACTTTTGTATTTTTGGTGAATATAGTTGTGTGTTTGCAAATATATAGTTGTGAATCATAGTATTTTTTTTATTTTATATTTATATTTACCAAGAATTCATTCTATAGATCTCTAGTAATTATTTGGTTTAAATTGCTAATTAAACTTTGACAATATTTATATTCAAATTGCTCAAACATATATATATATATATACTACTGTCATTAATCACCACATGTACCAATAACATTAAAATATGTTTGCATTCTAACATCATTTGTCTCTCAATCAATCAAAATAGATCTAATTTTTATTTTATTTTTAATTATATCAATTGATGGAAAATTTTAAAAAAATAGTTATCAATAGACGAAGCCCCTTAAACCTTGTTTGTGGGGAAGAATTTACAATACCCATTTGGAGTTCACTTGTAAGTCCTTACCTTCTATGAAAGGGACTTATGTTTTTGCCCCACTAATTTGTATTAGTCGTTACCTAAGAGAATGTGAAAATGGGAAAAACTTCCCTATATCCTAAGTTCACTGTAATACTTCAAATTAACATGAATTTCTAAAATTCAAATGCCCTTTTATGATTACTCTCCATCACTTATCCCAGTAGTCTTTTACATTTATTTTCTCAAAAAATGAGGACAAAAAAGTGGTGGCATTTGATTGTGACGTGTCTCCAATCAAGTTTCCAATGGTATTGTGTAGGCTGGTGGACATGTTGTGTACACATGAGCATCTCACTAAGAACATGTTGTTGTTGGGTTTTCTCTACATATTAGTGGATGTGGCATTCACATGTTTCCTTCACATCAAAGCAATTGACGAGTATTTGTTTCTTACTAGTGCATTGTCAAATATGATAGGTAGTGAGTTGTTTTGGAAACTCAGAGATGACGATCATGCAACATCCCTTGAAATTAGAACTAGTTGGCAAGAAGATCCTTCTTTCACTCTAAGTGAATTAATTTCATCATCTCTGTGGGATCTCTAACTTAGTTTAAGAAACACATTTATCATTTTTATTCTTTTAATATTAGAGTAACTCGATGTGATGAACTTTTAGTCTTAAGCTATAGTTCATAGTTCTACTAGTAATATGTATATGTATATATTTCAATAGCCATGATAGAGTTAATAAAGAGGCTAAGTCAAGGTGGTGTTTAGAATTGACATTCTTTTAAATTGTATGATTGATCAGTTGTGTGGTAACATACCCTAGTAATAGACATGGAAATTAGACTTGAGATGGACACATTTACGAAAAAGATTTAAAATTGTTAAAGGAGGCTAGTCCAAAACTAGGAGAAAACTTTTTGTAATGAGTCCTATTGAGGCCAATTTTTTTGTTGGCTCTCTCCTTTAGCTCTTAAAAAAAATGGAGGTGTGCCATTAGAACCTAAAGAGGCAACTTATTTGAAGCAATTTTATTCCACTTCCCATTTTGGTCCTAATGGTTTACTTAGAATTAAAATAGTGTGATTGTAAGTTGTCATAATTCTACTATGAGGCATGCTTATTGCTTGAGGCAAATTTTATATTTTGAAACAAGCACATCTATCAAAATCATGTAAATACATCCCTTCTCAAAATTAGGGATTCTTTTAAGAAATAGATTGGAGAATGTTTGATTTGATTCAACTTTAGGTCAAGTCATTGCAGAAAATTTAATGTTTTGCATGCCTCATTCTAGTAAGTTCTAGGTTGAATAAGACACAATAGTTAGCCTAACATTATGAGGGATCCATTGCTAGTATCCTTTGCCACAATAGTACACTTTTCTCCACCCCTATTGAAGGCATGGAATGTAGTTGTACACAACTCTTGTTTTGTAGAGTTATTGAAGATAATTGAGAATTTTGATGATTTTTTAGTCCCTACCTTCCAAGGTGAGGACTAATATGTTAAGATATCTTTTTTGCATTAGATTTAGCCCTAGAAACTGTGAAAATTGAAAACTAATCCCACTAAAGTATGATCATTTGATTAATGCCTATTAAAATGAATTTTTGGATATAATTTTTTTTATTTTATCATTGGCAGAGCTTCTTTTTCTTGGCTCTCTTTTTATTTTTACCTATTGGAAATTACAATTGGGAAATGTATACTTCTGAGAGGGGGGGGGGGTGTGGTGTGGGGGATGAATCAGAAGTACTAATCTTTAACCAAAAAAACTTTTAACTTCAAAATAATACATGCATAAACATACTAAAATAACATGTAAAGTAATGCATTCACACATAAAAACTTTAACACCAGATATGATAACCTAGAAACCCTCCAATGAGAAGGTAAAACTAGGATGGGGATGACACCTACAATTCTCCACTCCTACAACAATAAAGTTCACCTATTAAGGTTACATGATTTGACCATTCTCATGATTTGCCCTATGAAAGGCTTACCCTATTAAAGGCTTACAAAGAATTGTTAGATCCCACCCTATTAAAGGATTTTAACACCCTGTTAGAAGTGTGCTTGGCTAAAGGAAATTAGAACACTCACTTGGAATGTCACCCTATTAAAGGATTTCTCAATGACTATTAAGTCAACCTTAATACAAAGGATTTCATCCTACTGATACAATTGTTAGAAAGTACATTAGAATGTTTGATTTGATACACTTACAATCTGGTATTGCTGATTTTAGATCTCAATTCAATCCTTCTTAATCCTTTTTTATTTGATATGGAATTTTTCTATCCTCGATCCTCCATTCTGCAAACTGATTCTACAATTCTGTCCATCTTCTAAGTCACCTTGAATGTATGTTGATTAATTCACCTCTTTTAGTGCTATCATCACCTTCTCAGATGCATTCTCTAATGCTCTCTCTCATTTATCCTCTAAATTATGGGGTTTCATCTCCCTTTAAAAAGATTTTGGTAGCTTAGAGTTAGGTATGAATCTATGATTGAGATTCATCCAACTTTCCTACTCAATTCCTTCCATTTTTCTGATTGGTTGCATGTTGATCACATAGGGAATCAAATAGATTCAATCTTATCTTCAAAGCTTTGACATCTATACATATGTCAGTTCAAAAATGGTTGTGTCATCACAAAAAACTAGGTTATTTCTATATTACTTGACACTTGTTAATACTGGTGCTCAGCACATACTATAATTTTGTCTGGCTCGACACTTGAAACTTGCTTGGATCTATCTATTTGCTTGGCACTTACTATTTACTTAGCAATCATTGCAACTTGACATCTATACATATTATACTTGGTATATGTTACTAGCTTGGCATGAACTTAGTAAATTTCTTAAGTGTGTTGACACTCAATTGTCAAAACCAATTTTGAGATCAACAATCTCCCCCTTTGACATGAGTGGCAAAAACACTTAACTATACATGATGAATCTAATCTCCTTGAGTATAATATACATCCAATTTGACATATATACAAAACTTCAAAAAAGTGTTCAAAATGTTGTAAAGAACTATATACCTCAAAGTTTTATAACTCCCCCTGAGTAAATGTGTCTTTGCTATATCCAAAATCTCTCTGAGTAGATTTGCCTCTGCTATAACTCTTTGTCTTCATTCTAATACTCTTTATTTTATATGTTTTCTACTATTTCCTACTATTTGCTCCCCCTTTCTTCTCTCTGTTTATTTTGTAACTCTCCCTTTTTCATGTATCCCCTTGCATAGATATTTCTCCCCCTTTATTGACACTAATGTCAAAGGGTTTATACTCTAAGTGTGTATTTATCCAAGAAGTTCTTATTAACTTCCATTACAATCTTCAGAGCAGAATACTAGTTGTCTATTACAACATCTAGTGATTTGATTTGGATGGTTGTCTTTGTTGCAAGGTGAACTAAGTCATCCAATGTTGAAAGATTAGGATCTTTCTTGAGTACTGTCTCAACATAGGCTAGTTCTTTTTGTAGGATTTCCATGTGTGGGGTTAGGGAGGCTTGAATTTGAACTAACTTGGCTCTTATATTAGCCTCTTCTTCTATCAATACAACTAGTTCCTTTTGCGTGTGAAGCACGGAATGAAAGTGCTTCTCACTTTGAGCTGGGTTTTGTGGTAACTGCATACTAGATATCTTCAAGTTGCTCTCTAGACTCAAAATCCTTTGGCTCGCTTCTTGTGTGAAGAGTGTGGGGTCACACAATTTAGTGTATAGTGAGAATATATTCTCAAGTACCTTCTTCACTTTTTCTATTTTTTTAGCCAATTCCACTTGTGACAGTGTTATTCCACTAGATATCTGCTCATTTACCTTTCCTTGAAACTTCTTTTCAGACCATTCCATGAGTTTTGCATTGGTTTCCTGGTCTTCATTTGTCACCTATTCAACAATTTTTGACAATTGTTCCAATATTGGCTTGGTTTCATCAGGTGTTTGCAAGCTAAATGCATCTAGAAAGATATCTTTGATTTCATGTAATGCTTGCCTTTGCTTATACTCCTTTATGAGTATTTCTTGGTTCTTCTTCCTTTCTAATGCCTCCTGCATCTCAATGATCTATTCAAGGTTCATGGTTGCATAGTCATACTCTGGTATAACAATTTCTTCATCTAATGTTGGGTCTCCATAGTGAAGTACCCTTGCAATTTTTGTGGAGCTCAAGCCTAGTGCTATAATTTGGAGTGGCATTGCATCGGTACTCGGCTTCTGAAGAACTTTTGTAGGAGTGCTTGTAGTTAGTAAATTAACCAATGTTTGAATTACTTCTTGCTCCTTTTCCTTTGGAATTTCCTTCTCTTCTTTTGTTCTTCCTTGATCAATCACAATTATTGATGGTGCACCTTGTACTTGTGTAGTAGGAACAGATACCTTTGCCTGTCCTATTTGATCCTTTGTTGGCTCTCCTGCAGTTTGAGTTTGTTGTCCAGTTATGACAACTTTTACTGTGGTATCAACCTTAGCTGATGTATCTTTTGATACTTTCTCTTGAGGATGTGCACTAGTAGCTGTAGGGATGGCAGAAGGTGGTTCTTGTGTTCTCACCTTGTCCCTAGTTAGGTCAGCTACTACTTTCTACAACTCATCTACACTAACCAACACAAGATTGTGACACAATTTTGCTTGTAGTGTAGATTGGTCAAGGATCTTCTTTAGATCCTCTGTAGTTAGTAGATTGATGTTTTGAGCTGATTTATTAGGAACATCCTTTACTTTTACTATCTTTGCAAGTATATTTGTGTCATGTGGAGGGCTTAATGGTGGCAATTATGTGTCTTGCACACTTTGATCTATTTGCTACTCCTCAATAGTTGCAATTTCATCTCCCTTTTGTTGTGCATCCTCCACTATGTTTTCTGCCTTTTCTTTCTCTATTTTTCCTTCTTTGTCATTTTCTTCCTCTTCTCCATTGTTTCTTCCCTCAAAGGGATCTTCCTCTCCTTCTTTAACTATAGTCAACCCATATATTAGCTTCCACATTTGAGTTGATTTATTGACAACTTCTTCAATCTTATTTTGAAGAATGTTGAAGGCCTTGTACTTAGGTGCAAACTTGCTACCATGTTTCTTATTTGCCTTTGTTATTTGGCCATTTGATAATTTAGGCATCACTTGTGCCAGTTTGGACTTTCTTATTTCCTTTTCCATGTTTAGGCAATAATGTCATTTACTGTCAACAATAGAATATGAATCCTTGGGTATTGTAGTGTCAAATTCAAGTGGGGTATTCTTGAATTTTGCAATCATGGCACACACTAATTCCTCAATCTTATTCTGATCTTCTCTATTTAATTTATTGAATTCAGTACTTTTCAAACCAGTCAAGTCTGCATTATCCCTAATACTTTCACAAATATTTTCAATATTGGACTTGGGTGCATGACTTACCACTCTGAACTAGCTGGTGTCTTCTGATTCGGTCATCTCTTCATCAGATTTAGGTTGTGCAACATATTTCCTCCTTATTTTCTTTTGCACTGGACCTGGTTGCTAAGTAGCCTTCTTCTTCTCTTTTTTCTGCTCTTTAGCCTTCTGAGTGGTTTCCCTTGTGGTTGCTCTTGTGGCTGGAGTAGTAGGCTTGGTAGGGCTTGGTTTTGCAATCTTTCTACCCTTGGGTTGAGCTGTAGGCTGTATCTTAGCCTTTGTCTTCTTTGGCTCTAGTTCTACTGGTGCTTCCTCAGCTTGTTCCTCCTCAACACCTTCTTCTTCATCTTCTCCCATACCTTGTGTTAGGGCAAGAGGTTCTTGTCCCTATTCTTGTTCTTCTTCTTCTTCATCATCATCATCTTCATTATCACCTTCAACTCCTTCAACAAATTTTTCTTTTAGCTTCTTAACCATTTTATCCTTCTTTTTGAGAGTTGAGGCAGTTTTCAACTCCATTTCAACCTTAGATTTGACAACATCATAATTTCCAAAGATTTTTGCTAATTTGTCAACTTCCTCTGCAAGTAATGCAATGATGGTTGTTGATGCTTCATCTATGTTAATCTCATACCCCAAAGGCCTTAGCCATCTTACTCTGGGTACTACAGCTTGGATAAATGTGTAGTCAATATCTACCAAAAAGCAAATGTCATTAAAGTACTTTTCCACCAGGGAAACTGGGATTATCAATCTTTGTTTCATGGATTGCTTGAAATCCTCAAAGTAGCTAGTCATTACAGACTTAAAATTGTCTCCCATTTATTTAATGTATTCATTTATTTGTACAACTATAGACCTATTGGTCTTCCATCCTACCTCACCAAAAGAAGGAAACTCATTCTGAACATAGAAAAATATACATATCAAAATTGAACCAAATTTGCATTGGGCACTTTTGGATCTCCTTATTGCTCCTAGGTTTTCCATGATTTGTTGCAATTGTAGCTCTGTCAGATCATAAGTATGATCTTTCTTCACAATCTTGTATCCTACATCAAGTGTTATGCATGGCACATTGTTCAGTCAGCTTGACTAATAGAATTTGTGAGATATGACCCTCACTGCAAATTCTAGAAGTGGATCCTTGATTGTATTAATAGTCATTCCCCTCTTATTCCACTTTGCCCCTATATTCTTCTCAATTACTTCTTTAGAATCACTCCTTAGGGTTTTGGGTCATTCTAGGGTTGGATATCCTGTAACCCTATGCACAATCCTTTTTTTCAACTTGATAGGCCCTCCTTCTAACCATAGGCATCCATCATGGATTCTACTCAAAACAATTCTTAAGCATTCGATCTTAAAGACAGTGGGGAAATCTAGGGCATGGGTTAAGCCCTTCCTCTCAATGGTTTGAAATTATTCTTTCAACACTCCATTCTCACATATTTTATCATATGCCTATCAAATTTCCATGTCTCCTATCTGTCCAACCTTGCAGTTATAACATTTCCTTACATCCTGAACCATTACGACCTTAGGTGGAATTATCAATAATGCACCTGTCGGGTTGTTCTTATATGTAACCTTAGGAATGGCCCTAAAATATGGTTGCTTAACCTCATTACTAACCAACTGAACTTCAAAAGGTTCCTTATCCTTAGGATTTCTAGAGCTAGAGGTCATTTTGCAAGCTAGGGTTTTAATAGATATAAAACTACGCAACTGCATAACTCGATACATGAGGAATACCTTTAAAATTGATGAAATGATACTTGATCTTTGTTGGAATCTATGTAAAAGCTTCAATCTCTACTCGTTAGTCACTTCTTTTCTCTACTTGATCTTGCTCTGTGTTTGTAATGACAAAAAAAGGTGAAAATCTGCCTTATACCCTTTCAAAATGTAGCATTTAATTCATGGTACATGTACAACTATAAACTTGGCTTCTATACTATTTTTTCTTTACTCAACATCCATTGATTGTCCATCACTCGATAGTTGTTAGGATTACCTTTACTCAGCTTCAATAGGAATTACCTTCACTCAACAGATACTACTAACTCAGCTTCAACTAGCTTTAGGCTGACAACTCGACACACACTAGAATTTACTTGGCTATTGAAGAGAACTTTTCACACTTTGGCAGTAAGATGAAAACTTAAAGTTTTGACTTTGGTTTTTCCTTGTTGACTTGCATCTTTATTCATGTTGATTTATCCTTTTCAGTACTAACCTATCTTGGAACTGATGTATGATGAGGCATCTAAATATTAGTCCCACATACCTTTTTTTGCTTAATTTGATGAGATGTGATCACTTGAACTTTTAGGTGAAGTGATCCCTTCATTTGATGTGTTGCATCCATCTTTCTTCTTCCATTTCTTGTTCATCTCTCCTCTAATGTGCTCAATATCTACCTTTCCTTTTCCCTTATTGAATTTTGAGTTAGGTGCCTTTGTCTTAGTTGGGCAATGCTTGCTAATATGACCAGTCTTCAAACAACTAAAGCATATAGTTTGACTCAACCATCTATTGTAGCTACCTCTGAAATGTGTTCTTATGCAATTCTAAGGGATGTGTCCATACTCTTGACAATAATGATAGCTATGTCTTGTATTGTAATCCCAACTATAGGAATTTTCATGGCTTCTTCCCTTATTTGATGACCATGTGGACTTGGATCTACATTCAAAGGATTTGTGTCCAAACTTCTGACAATTGTAGCAGCGTCCTTCAAATATTGGTGCATGCATGGTCCTTGTTCTACATTCGTGTGCTTGATGACCTTGTTTGTTGCACTTGTGACAATGAATCATATTATTTGACTTGGCATTTTGACTACCATTCTTGCTCCTACAAGCATTAGTTGTGTGTCCTTTCTTTCCAAAATGATGAAAAGTAGGTTTAGAATTCTTAACTTTATTGTTTCTTTCCTCAGAAGCTTTGGATAATTCTCTTTCTTCAGTGCTTGTGTAGCCCAATCTTGATATATCTTTACTAGATCTAGGGGATTTTAGTAGTTTCTCAAAGTACTTGATGACTTCATTTGGCTTGTTGAAGCTTTTAGAAAACTCCTTCTCTCTTTTTAGGTCATTCTGCAATTGCCCATTCTACAACTTTAATGTGGTTATCTCAATGTCCTTGACATTTAACTCATGATGGGCATTCATCATGGCTTAAGGTATCCAACTGCATATTTGAGATCCTAAACAACTCTGTTGATTCTTCTTCCAATCTATTTGCCAAAATTCTTTTGTCTTCTTTAATCATGACCTTGTCTTCTATAGCTTTCTTCTTTTGTTTAGTCACCTCACATAACAATATTGCTTGTGATTCTTGCTCCAACTTGAGATTTCTGATTTCCTCAGCTTGTGCTCTATTCTTGTCCATGAGATTTGCAATTGCTACATCAAATTCATAGGAGTTACCATCTGTAAATAATTTTGTGGTGTCAATCTCCTTGTATTGAGTGTCATTTTCAGCTGTAGCATTCTCTTTCCTTCTCTTTAACAAACTTCTCAAGGCATCTCTAGCTTCATTCAATTGTTGTAGTAAGAGATGTATTTCAATCTCTTGATTCTCAATAGTCTTTTCCAACATGTAAACTTCCATCTCAAGATCTTTTCTCTAAGCTATAAGGCTTCTCCTGATGAGAACTTAGCTTTGATACCAATTGTTGGATATTAGAATTGGGAAATGTATACTTCTGAGGGGGGAATCAGAAGTATTAATCTTTAACCAATAAAAATTTTAACTTCAAAACAATACATGCATAAACATACTGAAATAGCATGTAAAGTAAATGCTTCCACACATAAAAACTTTAACACCATATATGATTACCCAAAAACCCTCCAATGAGAAGGTAAAACTGGGGTGGGGATGACATCCACAATTCTCCACTACTACAGCAATAAAGTTGACATGATAAGGTTACATGATTTGACCATTCTCATGATCCACCCTATGAAAGGCCTACCTTGTTAAAGGCTTACAAAGGATTTTTAGATCCTACCCCGTTAAAGGATTTTAACCCCCTATTAGAAGTGTGCTTGGCTAAAGGACTTTAGAAAACTCACTTGGAATGTCACACTATTAAAAGATTTCTCAATGACTGTTAAGTCAACCTTAATACAAAGAATTTCATCCTACTGATATAGTTGTTAGAAAGTACAATAGAATGTTTGATCTAATCCACTTACAATCTGGTATTGCTGATTTCAGATCTTAATTCAATCCTTCTTAATCCTTTATGATCTGATATGGAATTGTTGTATCCTCGATCCTCCATTTTACAAATTGATTCTATAATTTTTTCCTTCTTCTAAGTCACCTTGAATGTATGCTAATCAATTCACCTCTTTTAGTGCTATCATAACCTTCTCACATGCATTCTCTAATGCTCTCTCTCATTCATCCTCTAAATTATGGAGTTTTGTCTCCCTTTAAAAAGACTTTGGTGGCTTAGGGTTAGGTATGAATCTATGATTGAGATTCATCCAACTTTCTCGCTCAATTCCTTCCATTTTTCTGATTGGTTGCATGTTGATCACATAGGGAATCCAAATAGATTCAAATCTTCAAAGCTTCAAGATCTATCCATATGTTGGCTCAAAAATGGTTCACATAGTTGTTTGTGCCATCACAACCAACTAGGTCATTTCTGTATTACTTGACACTTATTGATATTGGTGCTTGGCACATACTATAATTCTATTTGGCTTAGTACTTGAAACTTGCTCAGCACTAACTGTTCACTCAGCACTTGAAACTTTCTTGGCTCTGTTTATTTGCTCGGCAATTACTATTTACTTGGCACTCATTGTAACTTGACATCTATACATATTATACTCAACATATGTTACTAGCTGGACATAAACTTAGTAAATTTCTTAAGTGTGTTGACACTCAATTGTCAAAACCAATTTTGAGATCAACATTACCCTTAGAAAATATGGCAGAAAAAATAGTTTGGAAAGTCGTACTAAAAGAGCTCTACAATAAATATGTCATGGTGGTGGGATCTAATAGGAAGAGAGATGGAAGATGTCTCTCCATGTACTATGTGCATACAAAGACCATGCATTTAGCTAAGACTATGGACAATGTTTTTATATTAATATCACTTATAGTCATATCTCTATCAAATCTCAATGTAATGTTACATATTCACAAATCCTAAATCTTCTTTTGTTTTTCCAACAAGTTACAGATACAAGATCTATCAATTTATTCACTTTTTCTTTTATCCCCAACGGTCTAATTATCTTGAGCTACAAGCTTTGGATTTGGGCTCTAATGGGTGTTCAAGTTCAGTATTCAACCACCATGCACAATAGATTTTCTTTTAATATTTCCTTTTAATGTGGTTTAACTTTTTTCAATTTATAGCATTGGTCTATTTTCTAATATGGGTAGGTGTGATCGAATCTCAATGCTGATATTTTCTGTTAGCATGTTGTGGGTTATTTGCACTACTTTTGTCGGTTTTATCTTTGTGTAGGGTTATTTTTTCCAATGATAATTTTTTAGGTAAGTAAAGGATGAAATAGAACAATGGAAGAGGCTAAGCAACTGAGTGAAATTTCTTCTTCCATGTATGGAGAAATGAATACCCAAATTCTCGTATTGTAATATTTACATATCTAAGATGTTATTAATTGGGTTTGGCTAGGCTTCTTTGATTTTTCAATTTTTACTCTACTTATTTTAGGGCATTTTTATTTCTCTTACCACTACTCAAGTGACTAGTGGTGAACTTTAAAAAAAAAAATTGGAGTCCATCTAAGAATGGATCTTCAATTTTTTTTACATGTTTTTCATTGTACCTATAAAGATGTTAAATCCCCTTAGAGATAGGTAGTTTTTCTATATTTTCAAAATGGACATTTTCTGTTCACAACAAGTCCCCACAACTTTGTGTCATGGTAGTCAGTCATTTTCTCATCCATCACCAATGTAACAATTTTATTATTATTTTCTAATCATCAGTTAGATCATTATTCCATTTATTTTTCTTTCCTTCCATATGCTTAATCTTCTTTTCTTGGGATTTAGAGTGAGTATGACCTTCATTAAATAGTGTGTCTACTAATGAGGAAAGACAAAGTTTTGAAGTATGACCCAAGGACATTTCTTAAATTAGGATTGTAATACCCCTAAATTGGCACATTGGTATGCTAAACCAATTTTGGTCTATCAATCTTACTTAAAGTCTTATTGTACTAGGCAATTTTGATTTTGATAATCTCTACTTGACCTAAGTGTCAAATGCAAAAAATCCCTAATCTGCATTAATCAAATACTTTATTTAATTCCTAAATACTAATTGAATTAGCTAAATTAAACATATTAATTAAGTTTAATTTAATTATAAGTCTTAGTATTTTCATTAAATTAAACTCACCCCTTTAGCTAATATACACGAGGAATTAAATATATTTGATTTAAATTAACACCCTCATTCTAATTCTTAAATTTAATTATTTAATTAATTAGATTATTCAATTGTGAGGTCATATTTAACTTTTTAAATCAAATATATTCTATTATATTCCCTCTTCAGTTCAGAATTGGAAATACTGAGTGGCCTGAAATCAAAAAATGAATTAGATCAGTTAACTCCTTGTTACACTCAAAAGGGGTCAGTATACTCCCTTTTTAAAATAGAATTTTCTATTCTGATTGAATCTCATCTTCAATCTCAATCATTCACTTAGTTTGATCTTGATCATTGATCAAATTTTAGGATTCTATTTAAGAAACCTTCAACTCCTCATTTAGGAGGATGCACATGAAAAGTATTGAATTAATGCCAATTTGTTTACTCAAGCATTTGCATTCACAACTTCATTGCTTTCATGTTGTTTTCTCATATAGATTACAATGCATCCCTTTAGATTAATTTGTTTTATCTTATTCTTAGATTAATATGCTCATCATTTAGCTTAATATTACATTCATCTAGATTAAATCATTCATACTAGGTGGTATGGTTGTTGATCTCTCAATTCTGAGATTGCATAGCAAAATCTATCTAGTTAGAAGGCAATAGATTGATTTGTTAGATCATACTGAATGGACAATCACATGTTCATTTTGGGATGTTTCTATCTAGTATAGATCATGTTGAAGTGTGGTTAATTTAGAGTCCCATAATTAGCACATACATTTATGGCGCCCACCGTAGGGCCAAAAAATCAATTTTTTGGCCTCAATTGTTGATCATTTTTTTATTTTTTTTGTTATTATGACGTTTTGTTTATATGATTCAATGAATTATTACATGATAAGATCAATCCTCTCCTATAGTTCTATACTTTCTCATGTGAAAAAGTGTATACTTGCGCTATTTCTTGTGCAGTACACAACATATTCTCATGTGGGACTATGTAGAAGCTCACACGAAACTCGGCACCAGTAAAAGAAAATTGCAATTTTTCATAATGTTGATTGATCTAACACTTGTTTCTAAAGCATTTGTTTTTTATTTTTTATTTTTTTGAAACAACCTAATAGTGATGTGCAGATCATTTGTCGAGGATACCTTATCATGAACATACAAATAGTATTAATGCTTTGATTGTAGGATGTTTGGTCAAAAATTCACATGCCAAAGAATGTATTCAAACCCACTCAAACATTGTGTCTATTTAATGTTTTCTCACACACACACTTTAATAGGGCTTGTGAACTTTGTAGGGATCTAGAAGAAGGAATAGGGGAGTATGCTCTTTACTACTTGGAAGTGATTCCCAAGAGTAAATCAGAAACCTGGATGCCTTTGGAAGATGGTACTGAGGGAGGAAAGAAAGTTAGTGGTTCTTCCATACAAATCTTTTTATGAAGAGATAATGACTTCCTTTTAGGAAAATCAAAATCTTGGAAAAAGACATGTTGGGATTGATAAAATAACTTAGTTATGAACTTTTTTTGTGTGTTTGGCTAAGGTGACAAGGTAGAGGAGTATGCTCTTTTTCCTTTCGAAAAATAAAAAATTTTGACCCTTTAATCTGAGCTACAGTTTGAGTCAACCTTTAGAGGGTGTACTAGAGCAATCCAACCTCTAGGAATGACCCAAGTGAGCACACACTTTTCGTCGATGATTCCAACTCACTATAATAGAGAAGCTTTGTAGAGAGAAAGACTTCAAAGCCATGTTAATTTCTTCTTCTTCATTATGATATCGCATATCAAGAAGAGGCTCTATGCACCATTCTTAGGCTTGCTAGTCAAGTGTGTGCACTTATAGATGCTATTGTGGGTTGCTAGCCTCAATTTCATTTGCGAAGCTACTAGGTATTAATGTGAACGGAAGCCAAGTAAAACTTTTAGATAGTTACTATTCAGTTCACCTTTGAAATAGGGCATAATCTTTGTGCAAGGAGGGGGAAGAATCTCTCCTATAGATACTCACCATAGGCATGTACCTGGATGTTGGAAGGTGGTGTACACCCTTGACCCTTGCCACAAGGGTGCTCATTGAGCATATATGTTATGGAGTCCTTGAAATACACCAAAACATGGGTGCCCTCTAGTGGGGTGACATAGCTATGTGAGGTGAACGCATGCATATAAGTTGTGAGACAAAGGTTTTGTTTCCTCTACCATTTTTGGTTATAGGGATAAAAAGTGTCTTTTTTGAGTCTATAAACTATCCAAGTCATCTAAACAACAAAGGGTCAAGACTCCCCCATTCTTCCAAGTTGCTTTGTCCTTGATAAGATTGTTTACAACTCCTGCTTGCATCCCTTGTCTAAAAAACAACTAGCTTACTTTCCAACCAACATGATCTCCAAAGTCTAAAAATGATGTCCATATCTACCTGAAATTTACAAACACTATCGGTCCTCTATTTAGAAACTTCCAAAATCATTAAAAATCTCTTCAAGTATAGTCCTAACCTATCAATTTTGTCCTTTCCTCTCTTGTAGTTTGCAAAATTTCATGCAAGAAAACACCTTTACCATTATTTGTTTGTGTTTCCTCACATGGTACTTTGTATTTCCTTGCACATTAGGTTGTGGACCCTCATGTGAAAGTTTACCAAAACAATAAATTTTTGAGTCAAAACATGTCTTTGCTATTAAATTGTCAAATCCTCGCATGACTCTGTCAAATTCTCATGCAAGAAGAAAAGGTTCAAAATCGTTGTTCCATATTCTTACCTAGTTCATTGTACTTCATCGTGCGGCTTTGTGTGAATCTTTGCATGAGATTTTGTCCTAAAACTATCAAAATTGCTCTGCCAAAGGTGTTTTCTTGCATGGTTATCTATATTTCCTCACTTGGAAGTCATTTCCTCACGTGAGTCTATCCAAATTTGTCCAAAAATAGTGATCTATTCTGAGCTCCCTCATAAAAAAATGATCCAAATATGATCAATGTCTGAAAACATTTAGTCATTTCTCTATCTACAACAATGTCAAACTCTGATTTCTTACTTAGTTGATCACTTGTGATTTACACACAAATTAGTCTCCTTACTTGGTTGTCCTATTCTCTTCTCTTGTGTTCGTTATACCTTGCTTCATGATAGTCACAACTCTTGGTTGTTCTAGCCATTTCTCAGACTATTCATACCTAGATATGCAACATACTTACTCACTTTGAGACAACAATCTAGTGTGGTCCTTGTTTAAATTTTTTTTTAAATCATTGTCTATGACTGTTGCCATAAGGAGTCGAAACTTGTTTGCTCCCTATAGACCATGACATAGTAGAGCTAGAGATAGAAATTGCAGTAGAGGTCACTCCCAAGTTTTCACATAGTCTAAATCTAGTGAAGGATCCTCACAATCTCTTTCACCTATTGGTCCACCTAGTCCTCGAAGAATATTTTCCATAAATTTTCAATAAACTAGGAATCCATTATATCAAGAGAATCATGAAATTGATAGAAAACCTATATCTTTTAATGAAACAACTAAATTCTTGTTCATAACACCTTTTCAATTAACATATACATAAAACTTCTACACTCCTAAAATGGTTGATCAAGATCAAGAAGCATGAGACCATGGTAGAAGACAATATAATCAAGACTACCAAAGAAAAGAAAGACTGAAAGAACCTTCAAACTAAATGAATGAGTATGGGGATACTGAAGAGATACCCCCCAAAGATATAGAGAAATGTTGTACGGATAAAAAAATTTAGAAAGTGATGGAGATCTTGTTCAATGAGGAGAAAGAGAAATATTTTCTCAAGCTCTCTCAAGATGGAGCAAAACTACCTCAACATTTCAATGTTGAAACAATTGTCACACAAGAAGAAGAAACTGAAACATCCAAGTTACAAAAATAACTTCAGGTCATGCAAGAAAAATTGGCCCAAATGATGCATGCCAATGATAAACCAAAAAAAACATAGACTTTAGACACCATTTGTCCATTTCCTTTTGACAAGGGTTTGGATATGACTCCTTTTCCAAGAGGAGTTGAGTTACCCAAATACAAAAAATACTTCGAAACATCTGATCCACAAGATCATTTAAGGGAATTTGTTGATTTTTCTATAGAATTTATGCACAATCAAACATATCTTATGTGTTTATTCCCACAGAGTCTATGTGGTCAAACCATGGAATGGTTTTCAAGGTTACCTATTGGTATTAAAATATTTGATGAGATTGTTAATATGTTTATTCAACAATACTCGCACAACATACAACATCTAGTCAACATACGTGATCTGTGTAAGCTCAAACAAAAGGTTGGAGAACCTTTCCTCACATTTCTTCAAAGGTGGTGACAATTGTATACCAAATATTCATGAAAAAATCCTGTAACAAAAAAAATTGGTATCTTCATGGATAATCTTTTGCCCAACTTTGGGTATAGAGTACAACTTCAAGGTCCATGCACCTTTGAAGATATGATTACACAAGCTATCTGAATAGAGGAGTTCATGGTCAAAAAGTGCAAAATAACCCTTCAAAAAGACATTAAGCAAGGATCTACCTCTACTAAGGACAAATCCAAGTATATGAACAAGAATCGAGAGGTAGTACATGATGGAGTAGTTGATAACATTACTCTGAAACCTACTAAAATGGCTTTCAATCTCACAGACAACATTAAAGCATCTAAGATTGCTGACAAATCTCCTCCCGATAACAAGACATTTGGGAACAAAACAAATAACTCATCTTGGGTTACACGACAAAAATGATAATACACACCCCTTGGTGAACCTCTAGATGTGGTCAATAAGACCTTGCTTCAAATCAAGATCATTACTCCATTGGATAATTCTCATCCTTATGATCCACAGTCATGACCCACATGGTGGAATGAGAATGCATTTTACAAATACCATCAGAACAAGTATCACAAAACAAGAAATTGCATCAACCTACATCATAAAGTTCAAGACTTAATTGACAATGGTGAAATCATTGTAGATGGACATAATAAGAATTCAGACCACAAGGCTTTTAAGAAGCCATTTCTACACTATGAGAAAGGAGAAAACTCTAAATAGAAAACCCATAACAAGGTCAATTATACATACACCTATGATGATGATGTGATCAACATGATTGAACCTGTGGACTTTGAATGTTATCAAAATTAGAGGAAAACATGACAATACGAAACTAAAAATGTCATTTGTCTTAAGCAACTGATAAAGAATGGTCACAATCTTGTGCCAATATTTGTATGTGCTCTCGTGCGAAGATAGTACATAAAGGCTCGATGTCTTCTACTCCTAAGATAGATCAACACAAAGACAAACCTATTGCTAGTCCATCTAGTAAAGGTACAAAAATTACAAGATCCTCCACCATTACCAACTATAGTATCCTTGACCAATTACAATGGACAAACACTCAAATAATGATCTTTGAACTCAAAATCTCACTTTCTCATAGGAAGATTCTTGATAAAGCCCTCAATGAGGCAAGCATACCTCAAGATCTTGATCTTGATAGGTTTCAATCTAGAAGATCTTGAGACACAATAGGTCTAGGTTTCAAGAAGATCCCCTTTCATCTAAGGATTAATAAATTTATACTAGAATTTGAAAGTTTGTCTAAACATGAGTCACAAATTGAGTCATAAATTCATGAGGATGATGAGGATACTTTTCCTTATCCAATTCCAGATCTTTCCAAGTTCTTTGTAGAACTATATGACTTTGTACCACGTGTTATTATTGTGGATGTTGATAGTGATTCCTCTAAAAACACTACTAATATTCCTCATATCCAGTAGTAACAAGGAGAGTCTAGCCATACTGTAGTTGTTGAATGACTTTGTAAAATTCAAGATGATAATGAAAGTGGAGAATGGGTTACCATCATTGTTGGAGAATTCTATAGTTTGAATCCATGTAGCTTAGATTCTTGAGAGTGCAAATTTGATTCTCTCCTAGAGGTAACTACAAAAAATGATGTAGATCAAGTTGACATTTATGAAAATTGGCTCGAAATAGGTGAACAATCTAGGGTTCGGTCAGATGCGTCTCATCCTGCTAGTGTCAACGATTCTTTGATGAATGTCATTAGAATTCAAAGGCATTCAAATACACCTTTGGATGAAATTAATTTAGGTCTCAAATTACTTGTCCAAGAATTTTATGACTATACCGTGAATGCCATTAAAATCACCACATCTCTTTCATTCACCTATCCCAAGCCCATAGGCTAGAATTCCAATACATCTAATGAAGTCCCTATATTCCAGAATGACTATGTTCTTGCATACTACTTAAATGTTGTCAAAATAGTAACATCCTCCACCAATTAATAGAGCATCAATATGAATAAAGTTGAAATCAAATATCTTAGTCACATAATTAAAAGAAAAAGAGAAAGAAGGTCTGATGGTGAACACCACATTGTGGCAACTATCAGAAGCCAAAATAGTAACAATAAAAGATGTATCCAAACATGAAAACCTCTCTAAGGTGCCTAAGGCTGAGATACTTGATGCACTTCCTAGTCATTTTTTAGGAGAGATCATCAGTGTTGATAGAGCCAACATAACCAATCAACTTGGGAATAAAGGAACAACCTCATATGATACACATTGCACAATCTTTATCTACAAAAGAAAAAGAGGAATTTATTTCCTTCTTTCAAGAGAAAAAGATTAATTTTGCATGGACCTACTTAGACATGCCAAGCCTAGATCCTAACCTCATAATGCATCATTTATCTATTGCACCAGGAGTAAAACTGGTCAAAAAAAAGGTTAGAAAAATGCATCCTAATGTGGCATTGCTTGTTAAAGTTGAATTGGAAAAGCTTCTAAAAGCTAGTTTCATCCATGACATTGATTATGTTGAATGGTTGTTCTAGTCTCCAAGCATGATAAGTCTATCCAAGTTTGTACAAATTTTCAAGATCTAAATGTAGCATGTCCAAAGGATGATTTTCCACTTCCCAACATTGATATGATAGTGGATATGATAGCAGGATATGAAATGTACTCACTCATGGATGGTTTTTCTAGTTATAATCAGATTAAGATTGCACCGGAAGACCAAGAGAAAATTGCTTTCATTTGTGCATGGGGTACCTTCTATTGGAATGTGATGCCATTTGGTCTAAAAAATGTTGGTGCCATGTATCAAAGGGAACTTACAACAATCTCCCATGATATGATGCATAAGATGATGGAGAATTATGTTGATGACACCTTGGTCAAGAGTACACAATGCAACACTCATCTTCAAGATTTGGGGCTAATCCTAGATCATATGGAGAAGTTCAATCTCAGATTAAACCCCAAGAAGTGTGCATTTGGTGTAACTTCCAGGAAGCTACTTGGTTATATTGTCTCTAAAAAAGGAATCGAGGTGGACCTAGAAAAAGTTCAAGCAATCATGGAAATGCCTCTACCCCGTAATATTAGTCAAATGAGGGGGTTACAAGGAAGACTTCAATCCATTCATAGATTCATTTCATAGTTGGTGGATAGGTCACAACCTTTTATTGAGACTCTGCATAAAGGTGTGAAATATGACTGGAATAAAGATTGTGATTAGAGTTTAACACAAATAAAATAATATCTTGCTAATCCACTGATCTTGATGCCTCCTATTTATTGTAAGCCTTTCATTTTTTATATCTCAGCAATAGAGTTATCGCTTGGTATCTTGCTAGCTCAATAAGACAATGATAACAAGGAGTGAGCTATCTATTATCTTAGTCACATGTTGATTTCATATGAAATGAACTATAGCATCATTGAAAAAGCTTGCTTGGTAGTCATCTTTGCTTCACAAAAGTTGAGACACTACGTGGTTTCTCACACTACACGACAGGTTGCCAAAATTGATCCACTGAAGTACTTACTTAGCAAGGCAACTTTAATAAGAAGGTTAGACAAATGGGTCATGATACTAAGTGAGTTTGATATTACATATGTTGAAAGAAAGGCTATCAAAGAGCAGGCAATTGCTGATCAATTAGTAGAGACAACAATATAAAGTCTTCTACTAAATATTGAATTCCTTGATGAATCTATTTTAATGCTAACACATCAAACCTAGGTGATGTTCTCTAATAGTTCCTTTACACAACAAGGATCTAGTGCTAGGCTTCTATCCATAACACCACATAAGTATTCATTGCCAAAGGTGTACAAGATTATATTTCCTTGTATAAACAATATTGTACAATATGAATCCTAATCAATGGCATGAAGATTGTAGTTGAATGGAGAGTAGATAAATTGAATATCTTTGGTGGTTCACAACTCGTAATCAACTAGGTCAATGATGTTTATCATAAAAAGGATGAGAAGTTGATATTGTATAAATGAATGGTGGATGATTTAAATAAATACTTTGTTCATGTCACTTTTCAAAAAATTCCTTAGGCAAACAACAAGGCAGCTAATGCAATAGCTACTCTCACTTTCATGCTATAGATGCCTGAGAATGATTTTTGACACGAATTCCTGGTGGAGACATTACTCTACCCTGCTTATAATTCACCTGAATCTCAGATGATCTATTGTAGGACACGATTTATCTTTCTACCATCATATCTATTCTTACTTGTGTGACCAAATAATTCTGGACAATCTAACCTAGAATGAAAAATGCCACCTTATTCACAGTGCATCACGGTATGTTATTATTACTGATGACTTATTTAGGAGAGGTCTCGAAGGAACACTCCTTAGATATCTGGAACTTGATGGGTCCAAACACACATTAATCGATGTACATGAGGGCATTTGTAGATCTCACTCTAATGGCTTAACACTAGCTCATAAACTTATCAGAGTTGGTTACTATTGGCTAAATATGGAGAAAGAGACAATTAAATGCACCAAACAATGTCAACTCCATAGGAATTTGATTCATGCTCCAACTAGGGAGCTAATTCCATCTATCATTCTTTGGCCATTTCAACAATGGGCCTTTGATCTAGTGGGTCAAATTCATCCATCTTCTTCAAATGGACACAAGTTCATTATCATAGCTACATACTACTTCACTAAATGGGTGGAAGCAGTCCCCCTTTTTGCAGTAAATGGAAAAAATGTAGCTCTATTCATTCTCAACTACATCATATGCAAGTATGGTGTACCATTCTCCATCATTACTGACAATAAGGAATAGTTTAAAAACAAGGATCTCAAAGAGTTGTGCTCAAAGTTTAGCATCAAGAAGCATTGGTCTTTTATTGATTACTCCTATGGTAATGGCCAAGTGGAAGCATCCAACAAGGCTATTCTTAAGATCTTACATTGCACAATCAACAAATCTAGAAGGGAATTGCACCTTTAGATTAATCTAGCTTTATGGGCTTACATAACTAGCACCAAAACTCGAATAGGAACAACACCCTTTGCTTTGGTATATGGAGTGGATGTTGTGCTTCCTATTAAGGTCAAGATTTCTACTTTGAGAATCTCTATGAAAGGCCTCATTAATGATAATGATTACAAAATATCTCAGCTTCAAGAGTTAGAATTGTTAGATGAACATCAACAAGCTTACCAAAAGCATATGTCTAAAAGCTACAACAAGAAAGTCAAGCCATGTGAATTCTAAGTGGGTGACCTCATTCTAAGGGAAAACCCTAAGAATCAACAACAATGGATACAGAGAGGGAAGTTTGAACCCAACTGGCTTGGTCCATACATAGTTACTCCAGTGTTTGGATTTGGTGCTTGTCAACTTTCAACACCTAAGGGAGAATCACTCAAGGAGCCAATCAATACTCTTCATCTGAAGTGGTTCCATAGTCGATGTACTTTCAAAAGATCTTTGTACATACTTAAAAGTCCTTAAAAAATCATTATCTTGATGAAAACTTAGCAATAGGTGCCTTGGTAATACCAAAAAAAAGTGAAAAATCAAAAAATCCAAAAAAGTGAAAAATCCAAAAATCCAAAAAAAGTGAAAAGTCAAAAATCCAAAAAAATTGAAAAACAAAAAAAGTGCCATTAATGAAAACCTAGCAAACAGGCATCATGGTAGCAAAAATAGAATCTCTTCCAAGAAGGTGAAAACCTGGTAAACATGCACCTCTTGTTTCAAATGCTACATCTTACAACACATCTTCTAGCTCTTGTATAGTTGCTTTCCTTCTTTAGTTTGCTTCCTTCACTCATGCATCCATGGATTGAATCTTTTCATAGTCTTGGGGGCAACACCCTGTAGTGTCATAGAGGATCACTTAAGCTTTAGTCACCAGTTGTTCTAACTACATCTGCCTATTGTTGCTTGCTTCACTACAAAGATTTCTCGAAGATCTCTTTTGCATTAGTCACCAATTGTTCTAACGACATTTGCCTACTATCACTTACTTTACTATACAGATTCCTCTCAAAAAAGATCTCTTTCGTGTTAGCCACCCGTTGTTCTAACTACATCTGTCTATTGTCACTTAGTTTCCTACTAAAGTTCTTCTCAATGAAGACATCTTTCTGATGTCAGTCACCAATTGTCCTAATCGAGTCTGTCTATTGTCGTCCTCCTACTAAAGAGATTTCTTTCAAATATGTTTTCAACATCAACACTTGACATCAATCCTATAACACTGACACTGAAATGGAAATATTGATACTGTTTGAAATATGTTGAGATTTTCTTTTTTCTTTTTTCTTTTATTTTATCATTTCCCTTTGAGAAACTCAAGGATGTCTCTTTTTATTAGAGAAGTGAGGACTAGGGGCATGATCTTTTTCTTTGCTTTTTGTTTCATGGTTTAGTTCCAATGATCTGAAGAATACATATAAAAGGGTTGTCCACTATAAGAGCCTCTATCTCGTATTGGATGGTTGTGTGTACCTCGACTCATTTTATATGGATACTTTAGTGAGGTTGGTTCTTTCCCTTGCTTGTTTGAGTGAATTTTCTTTGCTATAGTAAATACTAATACTCATCTTGCTAAGTGAACATATGGGTCATTGTGGGTATACTTAACACAATTTTGTCTTAGGTTATGAATGCAAGGGTTATTGCAGACAAAATCTTTACTGAATACTTGGCATAAGAAGGATCTCTCATGTGCCTAGTGTGTTTTCATGCAGACAAAATCTTTACAAATATTTTGGTCATTCTAGCTTCTTGTGCCTTAATGCTTACATTTAATCCCAACAAAACTAAGACACATATCATATTCATATTCTCATGATTGCAATGTCAGTGCAAATTTTATGACATTTGTGGGTTTAACTAAACATTCGATGATGATAGTTTTATGAGTTTAGTAACTAGACCTAGGGTTCCATCTAGCATAGGGTTGCATTTCATACTCTACTTGCATAAGTGCATAGTTTGATCACTACTTTACTTGCATCTTTTGGCATGAGAGGTTGTTGGTTTCTTCAAAGTATCATGTTTCTTCATGATTGCACAAACATTTAGCTCCTTAGTTCATCCTCTTGAATTTCATGGGATACCTATCATTAACAAAAAACTTGAAATCTACATGAGATGTTAGTTCATTCACATTTTGTATTTCATACACATATTTCCATATTCACCTCATCTACACTACATCCACACATCATATCAATTTGCATTCAATCAATCATATCATTAACATCTCATGTATGACAAACTATAAGATAAAAAGGTGACACATGCTATATATATATCTAATGGATTCAAGTGTACATTGATACAAAAATGAGTGCTACTCAAGCACTGTTGATCTCAAAATGATACAAAATGGTGCTAACACACCAATTGATACATACCTGGAACAAAATTTGAAGAGAGAAAGCTAATTGTTTCCTTCTCCCTCATCCTAAGGGTGGAGGAGGAGGAGGAGCATCTGCTCTTATTGGATGATGTACAACATCCAATGCTCTAGCATACTCTGAAAATCTAGGTATCTGCTCTAAAACCTTAGGCATTGCCAGATATATCTTGCGTAATAATAGGCTACTCTGGCACCTTATAGTTGAGCCTCATCTTTTTTTTTCTCTAACTACTCATGCAGGTCCTAGATATCTCACTCTCAATCACCTAATCACATATCATGAACTGTCAGTTGAATCTGCATCTCACTCAACTATCACTATGCTACTCTGAATCTCTTCCTAGCTCTCCTTAGAGCACCTTGGGTCTATGTCTCTCTGCTCTATGGCTCTGGAATAGGTTGGTCCTACATCTCCTCATCACCCATGTCCTACTCTAGTTACTATGAAGGTTGGTCCTCCACCTACTGCCTCTATGCACCACTATCAATGGCACCCAAGGTACCCATCTCACCCCATATACACCTATGTCCTATCCCACTCCCACCAGTACCAATAACCTCTCTCCTCTAACAAGGAGGGATCTGCACCTATATTGTATGTTGATTAGGTCTTTGCTACTATTGCGGTTGCTACTTTGGTGCTTGTACAGGTTGTATATCACTACTATCCCCACTAGATCTATGAACCGAGGGAAGGAATGACTCACAAAATGCTCCCTATAGGTTAGAATCATCCCCCCATCTATAATTGTTATCATGTAATCCCAATGCACCATGACGATGGAGAGCACACCAATCATCGATCTCCCTGTGTCTAATTGGACAAACCACTCCTTCTCCACCTTTGTAGCAAAGCAAGCATAGGTGCAATACTCTTGGGATATGTCCTGTGGTCTACCATACTAACACCACACACATATCGATGGGAATCTCTCAATCACCTGGATCAAGTAACTAATTAGTGGTCAAGAGGAAAACATGTGTTTGAGCTCCACTCACGTGCCATCCCATGCCTCTGTCTCTCTCTATGGCCGCCATACTATTACTATCAGATCATCTAACTATGCTCACTGCTGTTTGAACTTACCCAAAGCTATTTGGGTCATCTACCCTTGGTATCTATAGATGTATGACTCATGATCCTACCTTATGTTAGCACATTTCAACCTCATAATGGGCAAGTTCTCCCATGCCCATACTTGTAGAATATAGATTCTTGTTGCCATGCTCTTCTTCTCTTCATATACCACCTCATGCATCTCATGATACATATGGGCCAACATACACTGACCCCATCTAAAACTTGTTGACTCCTCCAACATCCTCTGTACCATCCATCCCCATCCACACTCAAGCCCATGTTGACCTCTATTAGGCATCATAAAGTAGCTAAGGAATATACCAAGAACTACCATCAATTTGTGGGTGGGACAAGTCTACACCAACTCCTCCTATGGGATGGCTCTACCCATAATTAGATCCTCCTAAAATATGGTCCTTAGCACCAAGGTACCCAGCTAGAGCTATATGTCATACTCAACTTGTGGCCCATGGAAAGGTATCTATAGAATCTGGTAGATGTTCTTCAATGTGATGGTCATCTCTCCCAATGACAAGTGGAAAGTGTTCGTCTTTGAATGGAAACACTCAACAAGTGTTGTCAGTAACCCATGATTCACCCACAGATTGGGGATATCACAAAGATGTGAGAGGCCAAGGGAATCAATATGTGCCATCTCTGCAGCATCTAACTAACAAATCAACACCCCAATGGGGGAATAGTGAGATCTGAATGAGACATCTGGAAAGCTAACCTGCAAACAACAATAACATGATCAATATATGCTATCTAAAACATCATAGTATTTCTACATGAGCTACAACCTACTGAATGCATGTGACATCAACTGATGAAAATGTGAAACAACGACAAAAAAATTGAGTTTTTGTCCAATTAAAAATAAAAGCAATGCCAAAATCTCATGTGATATTTCATAATCTCATGTGAGGATGTAAATTCTCATGTGAAGGAAGTAGTTCCTTGCACGAGAAAACCCAATGAATGGAGTGAGAAAATAGGCTAATGCGAGAAAAATCAACATGATAAGAAAAAAATCTATGTAATTTAGGGTCTCTCACATGAGAGATGGGTACCTCCCACATGAGGAAACCTAACACCTTACATGAGAAAGTACCCTGGTGGTACTTCCTTGTGTGAGCTTTCCTGCAGGTTCATGCAAAAAAAAGGGTTCTCATGAGAGATTTGACGACAATTTTTTTTAAAAAGATCATAAACATGCAAAAAATGACTAAAATTCATAAGATTTGTACTGAAAGGGAGGTTAATTGACTACTCATCAAAGGTTTGTAGTTCGTCAGCCAGCTATATTGCCTTAAACGCTCAAATCGATGAAGATGCACTAGAACCACCATGATTTCTCCTCAAAGCTCTTTTCTTCACTAAAGAAAAATACACAAATGAATTGAAAATAACCTTTTGGGCCCTTATATAGGTTTTGGCCTTATTTTTCAAAGTGCTCCGATTAACATGAAAATTACCCCGTTAGCTAATTTGGTTGCTTTGAACTCATTCTACACACTTAAACAACTCAAATTCACACTTTAAAATGTTGGGATCGACATGATCAAATGCTTGTGTAGTCTATTTTAGTAATATTTTTCTAATCTTGGAATATTTTCAAACCAAATTTCTTCAATTTTTTGGAAAAGTCAACTCTGGTTAATTTTGGTCAACCAAAGTCAAATTGGTCTTTTGGACCTCAAAATCACTCTGAATCAACTCCAAATTTTCTTCATGCTCTTCTGATCTATCCTACATTCTTCTAAATCTTTGATCACTTCAGTGTCTTTCAATCTATGGCTCCACATCACTATTTTGGTGTGTCATCTTTCAATTTCGCTCACGAGGGGTAGGATGATTACATCATTGAATCTTTCAAAAATAGGCTTCAACTTAATCTAATTAAAATGTCCTATTCACTAGGGGAATCTCATCACTCAGGGCATCTTTGTTCCCTTTATTTCGCATCATATGTCATCTATCTCATCTTTTTGATCAACTAATCACACTTATAACGGTCCTTGTCATAGTTCGATGGGTAGGTATCAGGGCATTCTAACCCTGACTCCTAAGGATCAAGCCTCATTCTAGGGATGATTCTATATCTCATGATTAGGCATTGTTATCTTTTTATGGACCAGTATTCAAGTATTTTATCTAGACTCTAGAGGATTAAGCTCTGTTCTAGAGATAATTCTATTTCTTGCTGAGAATTAAGCTCTGTTATGGAGATAATTCTAAACTCTTGCTTTCGATCACTATTTGATGGACATGTATCAAGGAAATCTAACTCTGACTCCTAAGGATTAAGCCTTTTTCTAGGGATAATTCTATGAATCGTGATTAATCTTGTCGTCTTCTAATAGATAGGTATCGGGGCAATCTAACCTTGACTTCGAAGAATTGAGTCTCATTTTGGGAACAATTCTGTGAAGTTTGATAATCTTTGTTCTTTCATATCAACATCTAGGTGTTCTATCTGGATTCCCTAAGGCTAATATTCATTCTAGAGATAACCTTAAAAATCTCATCAATTAGTTTCTATGTCATCAATCTCAGAACCAATCTCACTTATTGGTCTATATTCTCAGACTTTTGTTTTCTTTGAATCAACGTATTGCTCGCACAGTTACTTAGAGAGGGGAAAATGTAATACCCCTAAATTGACACATTGATATGCTGAAACACTTTCAGTCTATCAATCTTACTCATAGTCCTATTGTACTAGGCAATTTTGATTTCGATAATCTCTACTTGACCTAGTGTCAAATGTAGAAAATCCCTAATTTGCATTAATCACATAATTTATCTAATTCCTAAATACTAATTGAATTAGCTAAATTAAACCTATTAATTGAGTTTAATTTAATTATAAGTCTTAGTACTTTCATTGAATTAAAATCACCCCTTTAGCTAATATATGCAAGGAATTAAATATATTTGATTTAATTAATACCCCCTCATTCTAATTATTGAATTTAATTATTCAATTATGAGGTCATATTTAACTTTTAAAATCAAATATCTTCTATCATATTCTCTCTTTGATTCATAATTGGAAATACTGAGTGGACTGAAATAAAAAAAGGAATTAGATTAGTTAACTCCTTATTACACTCAAAAGTGATTAAGTTAACTCCCTTTTCAAAAGAGAATTTTCTATTCTGACTGAATCTCATCTTTAATCTCAATCGTTCACTTTTTTTGATCTTGACCATTGATCAAATTCTAGTATTCTATTTAGGAAACCTTCAACTCCTCATTTTAGGAGGATGCACATGAAAAGTATCGAATTAATGCCAATTTGTTTACTCAAGCATTTGCATTCACAACTTCATTGCTTTCACATTGTTATCATATAGATTACAATGCATCCATTTAGATTAATTTGTTTTATCTTATTCTTAGATTAATATGCTCATTATTTAGCTTAATCTTGCATTCATCTAGATTAAATCCTTCATACTAGGTGGTCTAGTTGCTGATCTCTCAATTCTGAGAGTGCATAGAAAAAATTGTCTAGTTAGAAGGCAACAAATTGATTTGTTAGATCATATCAAATGGACAATCCCATGTTCATTTCAAGATGTTTCTGGCATGTAAAGATCATGTTGATGTGTGTGGTTAATTTAGAGGTCCATAATTAGTACATACAAGGATTAAAGAGTGTGATTCAAAATGTTGATGCTAAAAGACTCACACACAATCGAATCCAAAGGAAAAATTACATATAAATTAGGATTACCTAAAAAACCTACATCATTATTTCATCTAGGGATTCTATCTTGACTTGTACAAAGGTCATCTTATGTTACTAGTCATTGATTGCAATGATCTACATCTTTCATGCCTATCTTTTTCTCCCCTTCCGAAGTTATGTTATCATTGCCCAATTAGAACAACTACCAAGTAAATTAAGGTAATTTTATTGATGATTTATTTGTTGCAATACTATCTACCATGGGAATTGCATTTTGTGTATTTGACTTATAATAGACTTGCTTGATACTCATCTATTTTACACATACTAAAGCTACTTCAAAATTTTGGTAATGTTGCAAGCTTAAATTTTAGTTAGAATTTGTATATTTTTCTATGAACATATTTGGGAGGAATATTTGAAGTAGTTTTCTCTTGTCTAGGCTATTACTTCTTTTTTTTCCCAATCATTTACATGCCTTCCAACTAAAAAAACATTGATTGATCACTTGTGTTGTTATTTGTTGCTTATTTATGTCAAATCCATAAATTTGATGGTGCAAAAATCACATTCCCAAATAAAAAATGTATCTAACTCCTTTCATACAAGTTAGGGTTAATATTAAATATGCTTAGTTCTTATTGCTTAACTTTTCTTTACCATTGTAAAATGCCTATATGGATATGACTTCCTAACCTCCCTCTTCATCTTTGGCATGCTTTTATTCTTGAGGAAGTTGGTGAGACTTTAGGTGATTTTTTGATGGTGGATTAAAAATCATCTAACATTTTTTATTTTTCATATGCTCGAATTTTTGTGGATATTGATGTGTCTAAGGCCTTCTAAAAAAGATCACACTATGTAGCCCTATTAGCTCTTGGATTTAGTCTTTAGATTATGAAGGTCTTCCATTCATATCTAGGATCTTCTTCAACACTAGGTATGTTGTTGCAAAATATGAGGTTAACAAGGTCAAATCTAAAAAACCCTCCTCATGGTGGAAGGGTGCTTTGTTGCAATATTATATAGTGTCTAAGAATCCCTCATCGATGGTGGAAGTTTGATCATTAGGAAGGTGATACTATCCCTTCCCCTGATCATTTAGTTGTTGGTCTTGGTCAGGTGGATCTTGTTGATCTAGACCCTCCGGTGGTTGGATTTGATTTTGATGGCTCGGGAGTTACTTTTGTTGTTGTTTCTGATCAAAATAATGTTGCTAGCTCTATCCAACATGAAGTTGAAGAGCCTATTATTGCTACAAATGACTAATGTATTGGTATTGTAGCCTCTAAGGGAAAGTCTAATGTGGTTGAACCTGTCCTAATTGAGAATGGTGGATCTATTGTTGTTGGATGTGATATAGTTAGCCCTATTATTAAAGGTGTTGGGGTTGTTGGTTTTGACAACTTTTTTGATTCGTTGGCCTAATGATCTGTGGCTGTCAACATTAAGGATGGATGGATTATGGTTAAAGGAAAACATTCAAAGAGGTTTCCATTCATTTCTTCTTCTAAAGCCTACAAGTTGGGGGCTAAGGGGAAATTTTAATTTTGTTGTGTGGTCAATTCATTATTGTCTTTTTCTTTGTTGACCACTAGTTCGTGAGGGTGGGGTTTTTTTTGTTGTTGCACTCCCCTTCCTTTGTGTGTGTCTTGTTGTTTCTATTCCTAGTTTCTTTCTAAAGATCTTATTGTATACATTTCAATTTACTTTACAGGCTATCTTTCTTTGCACCTGCTTTGTATCTAGATTTCAAGGTCCCTTCAAAACTTGTTTTCTTAATCAATTTTTTTTCTTTACCATTTTTTGTTAACCATGAGTAAGTTTAGTAAAACTAAATTGCAAAAATATTCTTTTGAAATCCTAAGTTGAAGGATTTTCCTTTATAATAATTTATCTTTATTCTTTTTACATATGAAAAAGTTATCAGAGTTCATGAAGTTCCATAAATGAAGAATCTAATATTGGAAATGATAAGAGTCAAAAACATATTTATAATATTTCTTGGTGTAGATATCATAGAAAGCTATCCATTGTAAGATTAGACCACTAACTCAAAGTGAACCTTTTGGAAATTCAAAGTGAGAAGTTGATACCCCAAATTGAACAAAACATAAGTAAAAATTATGCACATAAGTATTTAATTAATAAGATAAAATTGATGTTTTGTTCAAAATATATTTTCTTTGGTTGTGATTCCCTTGTTTAACTACTTTGTAAAGGGTTTTTAGGTCCCTTCAAAATCCATTTTCACTTAATCAAAAAAATTATCTAATCTTCTTGCTACGATTTTAATATTTTTAAGAAGTTTAAAAGATTTTACAAGATTTCTTTCTATAGATATCTTAGATGAAAATGGTTTGCAAATATTTAATTGGTAGTAAGGGGATACAAGTGGATTATTAATTTAAAGCCATGATCTTTAGTGAATTTGGAGTTGAAGGGTAGTATCCTAGATTGAAAAAAATTGAGGGTGAATTATTTGATTGAAAAAGTAATTATCAAGTTTATATTAGTGCTTTAAATATGTTATGACCATAATGTCCATTTTACTTACGCCTTTTGGCTATAGTTGTAACACTTGAGAGGAGGAAAGCATTGTTCTTTTTGCATTATAAGAATTTAATATTTTATTTTGTGGTGTAGGATATACTTGGTTATTTCCTCTCAAAAATGAATGTTTGGAATACAATGTAATTGCATGCATCCATTACCATATATATATAATATAATATTATAAATATATTTTTTATGGAAATATTGTCTGCAGTAGGAATTGCATTTTTTGTATTTAAATTATTATAGCCTTTCTTGATAATGATGGCTGCTCATCCATTTTGCACACATCAAAGCTACTTCAATCCAACATGGTCCTTCAAAAAATTTGGTGATGTTGCAGGCTTAATTTTTCAGTTAGAGTATGTATATTTCTTTGTGAGCATATTTAGAAGGAACATTTGATTTATTTTTCTCTTTTCTAAGCTATTACTTCTTCTTTTGTTGTTTGATAGGTTACACACTTTCCAACTAAAAAAACATTGATTGATTGCTTGTGTTGTTATCTTCTACTTATTTATGTCAAATTATTGTATTTGATGACGAGGGAAGAACTTTCCCAAATACAAAATAAATTTTACTTCTTTCATACAAGTTAGGTTTAATACTAATTGTCCTCAATTTTTGTTGCTTAACTTAACTTTACCGTTGTTTGTTAACCATGAGGAAGTTTAGTAACTAAATTAAAAAATATTCGTTTAACATCCTTTGTTGATGGATTTTACTTTATAATATTTTGTCTTTGACTAGTCTTTATTCTTTTTGCATATGAATAAGTTATTGGAGGTTCATAAAGTTTTTAATTAGATAAACAGGTTTTATAGGGAACTTGAAACCCAAAAGTTTAAACAAAAAAGGCTAATAATAAGCGTGAAAGCCCAGCCAAAAAAGTTTAAGTTCATAGGCTGATAATAAGCATTAAGCCTAGCCAGAAAGAAGAGCTCTGAGAAAAGACCAGGAAAAAAAGACAAGCAAAGCCACGGTCAAAAGCCAGATCAAAAAGCCAAAAGACAACAATAAACAAAAGAACAGGCGAGAGTTATTCCTCGTTATTTTGCTCTAGATCCTACATAACTTGAGCAGCCTCAAAGGCCAGTTGATTCTCCTCTGCTTCCATCTATTGCTCCCTTTGGTTCCCCTGGTCCTGATCAGGAATGGAGTTGTCCTTTGTTGAATCATCCTTCATTCTGGCTTCATCCCTATCTTTTCCATCCTTATCTTCATGCATTTCTCTGTCTTTGATCCAGCCCATAAGAGAGATGATGTTGTTATTAATGGAGCTTAACAAGGAGAACATTTGATTCACAAGGTTCTGATTGTAGTTTTCTAGGTTTTGTATCCTTTTTTCTGCTAGACTGAGCCTATCAGTCGAATTCGTCCTCCTGTTAGCATCCATCCCCTTCCTTGTTGCCTCAATATGTTTCACCTAATCTTTGACCTCCTCGAGCTCATGGAAAAGCCATTTGATTGATCTAAAATTATCAATCATACTGTTTCAATCATTATTCAAGAGATTCATCCCTATCTCCTTGGCACTATCTAAAATAGCCACGATCGCAAGATCAATGAGTTCTTCCAGCTGCAATTCTTCTTGATTATCCACAAGGATTTGGGGATTCATGGCCTCCCTAAAGATGCCCATCTTGGAAGTCTTGACATTGAAGTTGATCCATGCTTTCCTCCTGTCAATGGTCTGCACTTCCCCTTTCGCATACCCAGTTTTCTCCTCTTTCTACTCCTCAGGATGTAGATGGATAGGAGAAAGGGGCAGTACAGACACCTCCTCAAATTGAGAGTGTACTTCTTCCAAATTCTCCCTCTTGCATTTCTTCCTTCCACTTTCCTCCTTAATTTCCTCCTACGTCTTCTTAACCACCTCCTCAGACTCTGGTTCCTCCTCATCATCGTTGTCTCCCTCCTTAGCCTTCTCAGGAGGCTTCTACCCGAGATCCCTAGGGCTTTTTCTGCTAGGGGTTATGGGGGAGGGTGATTTTTTAGCATGGTAAGTCGCTGCTTTCCTCGAAGAAGAAATCCCCCCTTTCTTAGAGCTAAGGCTCTATATTTCATTCGAATTAGAGCAGTAACTGAACTACCAGACTCCACATTCCCTATTTGAGGGGGGGCGATGCTTATAGTCTAAGCCATGAAGTGCTCGTGGATAAGTAGTAGCAGCCCCTCATGCAGAGCCGAGTTTGCGATGGGCTTCTTTTTGAAGCTGTCCATTGCCTTGCTCATTAAGGTTAACAGATAATAAGGAAAGGAAATTCTTGAATTAATTAAAAAATGATTCAAAATGACAAAGTGGTGGGTACGAGCTCTATCAAACCTAGGGTCCAAAGTTATGTACTCGATAACAGCTTTCAGAACATACCTCCACTGCTTCTTCATGGAGTCAGGGACATAGTAGGTGTCAATCTTTTTTAGCACCTTCAATTCCTTCTCACTCTCCACAAAGTCCCTAACTGCATTGGTGGAGAGCTTCTTATCCTTGAAGAGTTTAAAACCCTTGATAGGGATTTCAGTGACAGCCGCAATCACCTCCTCCGTTATTCAAAAGTAGATACCATTCATCTTCACCCTACCATCCTTCTAGGACCCCACCATACTTTTGATCACCTCCTGATCGAATCCATGTAGCTTCATGATATAATTAGTAACTCCACCCTCTTCAAGCTTTTCCCACACTTTCAGCCTACTTCTCCATTTCTCAAAATTGCCCATCGGTTCCTTTCTACATCTCTCACCTACCATTTCTGCACTCTGCACACCCACTTTACTCATGTGCTCTTCACTATGTGACTGAAATGGACCTCTGAGAGTAAGCAAAGAATAGAGGAAAATAGCCCTGCTATTGCCCTAGAAGTGATTGCAATAAACAACCCATGAAGCATGCCAATTAATCAATAAAGGATTACTGCATTTATGATTTCCCATGCTTTTATTATGAAAAGTACCCTTATTTCTTAACCCCTTCATATTCATAATTAAAGCTTAATTTTCTTCGTACTTCCTTGGATTTTATCCAAGTCGATCAGACTTTTAATGTTTGCCGACAAACACGTTTCGAGAAGCCAAGTCATTTTTTGGTTTGTGCCGACCCCTATATTCGCAAACCTGTCAGCAACCGGGTTTGCTTCCCAAAAAGTATGGGTGATGTGGATTCTATTAAATTTAGCAAGGGTCACTCTAGTCTCATCAATAAGATTTGCAATCATCCATGATGGATACAAATTGCCATTGATGCACTTTATAATGTTATTCGAGTCCCCTTCGAGCCATAAATTAGTAACCCTAATTTCAAAATCCAGTTTAACTACATTGCACACTGCGTTGGCTTCCGCAAAATGATTTGTTTGGAAACCTAGTGGGAGAGAAAAAGCTACAATACTGTCTCCATTTTCATTCCTTATCACACCTCCACTACCCGAGGATCCAGGGTTGCCCTTGGAGGCTTCGTCGAAGTTGGCTTTGTGCCAGCCTTTAGGGGGGACGAGCCACTTGGCTTCCTATCTTTTCCTTGCTCTGTCTATTACCTTCTCCTTTTTCCTGCCTCCTATCTCAAAAACTTCCCCCTTCCTCACATAAAAATTATCCTTTATGTTACTAAAGATCTTCCTCCCAACAACTAAAGCTGGCTCCTCCCTATCTCTAAAAATTTGATTGTTTCTTTCCTTCCATATGCTCCAACAAAAATGTGGTAGGAACCAAGAGCTAATTTCCTGCAAGGAAGATCCATTGAACATGCCATGCCATTGACAGAAAAAGTCTAGAAGGTTAGAAGGAAAGCACCAGCTGTGGCCTAGGTCTTGGGTGAGGAAGCCCCAAACTGTTTTGGAGTAAGAACCGTGAACGAATAAATGATTACCTATCTCCGACTCTTCTTTGCACAAAACACACCTGCTAGGAAAGATATGACCTCTTTTGATGAGATTTTCTTGGGTGAGAGTTTTGTCCTGAAGAGCCAACCAAAAAAACATGTTGACTTTTGGCGTGAGGCCTGGGAGCCAAGCCCTCGACCAAGGGGGAGACTCTTTTAAGCTCCATAAATTAGAGTACCTAGAGGCAACTGAATAGAGCCCATTGGCAGTATCCCTCCAAACCAGTTCATCCTTATTATTGCTAAGGGATAAGGAATTAAGCATGATCATGATTGGTTTGAGGTCCTCTGAGATGATGGAAAGGTCATTCCATCCCTGTTTGGTCCTATAATTGCTGACTTTGTGTCCAAAAAGGTTGATGCAATCATTTTCCCATGAACCATAGCTAGGGTTATTCATAAGGGGGCCCTGAGAAAGTCAACAGTCAAACCAAAACATAATATTCTCCCCATTACCTAGCTTCCAGGAGACTTTAGAATTAGCCAGGTCCCTGGCTTTTAAGAAACCATTCTAAACAATAGAGCCTTTTGGGACATCCTCACTGAATAGGGTGAACTAAATAGAGGACCTTTTTATTTACTTATTTACCATAGTGTCTCTCCATTCCCCTGTGCCACTAAAGATGCACCAGATTTGCTTTGCTAGGAGGGCCTTATTGAGGTGAGTGAGTTTCCTAATTCCCAGACCTCCTTTCCTCTTAGGGAGGAAAACTTTGTCCCAAGCAATAAGGGGGTACCTTTTATTCCTTTCAGTTCCCATCCATAAAAAATCCCTTTGGATTTTCTCCATCCTCTTGACATATTTCACTGGTATAGTAAAAAGGCTCAGAGCATATATCGACAAGTTTTGGAGGATGGGTTTAACTAATTGACATTTTACAACTTGGTTAAGAATGACTCCTTTCTAGCAAACCAACTTCTTACTGAACCTTTCCATGATGCCATTCCAGAATGATTCAGAAGGGGTCATTCCCAAGGGGAGACCAAGGTAGGTAGAAGGAAGCTTCCCCACCTAACATCCCAGGATTCTGGAGATTCTCTTCTATCTTTCCTCCAGAGTATTGATAAAGAAAACAAAGCTTTTGTCCCAATTGATGAGCTACCTCATCCCTCTAGAGTAGGTGTCCAAAGTTTCTTTCATAGTCTTGGCCTCCTTGACCGAGGCCTCTCCACCCATAATAGTATCATCAACAAATTGCTAATGCGTAAAGGGGGTGCATTTGGAAGAAGGTTTAAAACCTTTGATCCTCCCATCTTTCTTTTTCTTCTCCATGAGTCTGCCAATGCATTCTGCCAGGATAATAAATAGTATAGGTGAAAGAGGATCCCCTTAACGTAGCCCTCTGGTAGGTTTGAAGAAATCAAAGGGGGATCCATTCACTAAAATAGCTAGAAAGGGGGTGGTGACCAGTTGGGAGATAAGCTTGCACGATTTGACATCAAAGCCAAAAGTCTTCAACACCAAATCCAAAAAAGACCAATCCACCCAATCATAGGCTTTGGACATGTCTAGTTTGAGTAACATCCCTTCTCTCTTTCTTTCTTCCATAGAGTGAATCACTTCATGCACCATGATAATCGAATCTAAAATCTGTTTGCCCAGGACAAAACTAGATTGTTGCTGAGAAATAATTAGGGGGAGAAGCTTAAGAAGCCTCGAAGTGAGCACCTTCAATATGATCTTATAAAATGAGTTGCATAAGCTGATGGGTCTGAACTTATCCAGAGTGTCAGCTCCTAGCACTTTGGGAATAAGAACTAAGAATGTAGAGTTAATTTCCTTTAGAATACTTCTGGCTCCAAAGAACTCCTAAACTACCTTTACGACATCCTGCCTAATGACAGGCCAATACATTTGGAAAAAGAAGGTGGGAAAACCATCAAGCCTAGGTGATTTATCTGCTGATAGAGAAAAAAGAGCTTTTCTAACTTCAGAATCAGAAGGAATGGCCCAAAGCAAAAAAATATGTTGCAGTTGGAGGATCTGAGGGATACAAGAGACAATGTCGTCCTGGTCCACTTTAGAGAGCAAAGGATCCCACAATAGTAGGATTGGAGGTTCATAAAATTCCATAAATGATGAATCCAATAATGGAAATGAAAATAGTCAGAAAAGATTTACAATATTTATTGGTACAAATATCATAGAAACCTATCCATTATAAGTGTATATTACTAACTCAAAGTGAACCTTTGGTAAATATACAAAGAGAAGTTCGTACCCTAGATTGAACAAAACATAATCACAAAATGATGAAGACAAATATTTAATTAATAAGATAAAAATGATGTTTCAAATCCAATATCGATAACATAACAACTTTAGCTATACTTTTTTGAAAGCGATTTTAGGTTTTAAAAGAGTAAAAGATAAAAAAAGGTAAGGTGGTTTTATAGTCCACAACACTATGCCATAGTTTTTGGGTTTACATATGGTGACAGTGATATGGGACTACCTCGTACTCTTTTTTGAGAGGTGCTTGGCGCTACAAACGAGGTGTACATACCCTACCCCCCAGTAGGATTTGAACTTGTGACCTCTCTTTCAAGAGTACAAGTTCTCCACCACTAGGCCAACTCTAGTTAAATGACTCTACAAGATTTCTTCTATAAATATCTTAGATGAAAATAGTTAAAAAAACACGTCATTTCTAGTGTAGAGGATAAAAGTGGATTAATAATTTAAATCCATGGTCTTTGGGAGACTTGGAGCTTAAGGGAGGTATCCCAAATTGAAAAAAACTGAGGAAGCAATGAAATATTTGATTGAAAAATTAATTAGCAAGTTTAGATTAGTTCTTTAAATCAATTATGACCAAAATGCCAATTTTAGTTAAATCTTTTGGCTATAGTTGTAATACATGAAAGGAGGATAGTACTATTCTCTTTGCATTATAAACATTTAATGTTTAATTTTGTGGTGTAGGATGTGTGTGTGTGTGTGTGTGTGTGTGTGTGTGTTGAATGCTTCTTAAGGGAAAACTACATAGTAGAAACAAACCTAGTCCAATATTGAAACCAAAAGATGAATCTTAGTTATTATCAATCTTCCTAGTGTTGGTTTTTTCTTAAGTAAGATGAATGATATACCATTATCTATATTAAACCATTCTCGTCGTTGTTTGGCATGTTGAAACTATAATGAGAAATTCTTGAAAATTTATTTTTGAGTAGGAGGTTTTAGTTAAAGATGGCTAGCTTTTCATAGCGTTAGTTTCTTCCTTCACCTTTTGTTCTCCTTTTTCTTGGATCAGTCTGAAGGAATTGTGATTGTTTCAAGTGAGCATTAATTTGTTGTCTTGTTTAAAAAAAATGTACCACGCAGATTTGGTTAAAGTAGCTTCAGCTTTGTTCTGTAGACAACACAAAATACCATTTTGTTTAGATCAAAACTTCTAATAGAAGAGGTTTAGCTCTATTTATAATAAAAACTAGTAAAAGTGTATATACATGACATTTTCCAAACTTATTATCACTTAATACAAGCTGAGAAACTATGAAAATCATTTTTATACAAAGACAATATCATAAATAATGAACTGATCTCATTCATAGAAGGTGGAAACCCATGGTAATGACTGTGACTGTAACACAAAGGTAAAAAAAAATAGAACATAACAAAAGAACAAAGTTTTAGATGAAACATGATAGATAATGGACAATATTCCTATTCAGTCAAACCGAGAAAATAGTATTGAAGGAACTTTATGTTTAAGAAATACAAGGTTTCTTTATGTTCTTAGAAGGCAATATTGCAAGGGAAATAACAATTTTTACTCATGTTTTGAACTTGGTTCACTTGATTTTTCATGGTCTTTGGAAAGGAGTTCTTTAGAAGGTCTCAAAACTTGAACTTGAACAAATCAGTTCAAGGTTCAAAGGTTCAAACTTGTCCTTGTTGCATGTTGAGAGGTTTTGTCACTTTTTATCTTATGTTGAATCTAAACCTTGAACTTGAACTTATGAACCAATTGGTTCAAGGTTCAAAGTTTAAAGGTTCATCTTGTATACTAGTATGTACCTATCATGAAATATTTTCTTTGCTAGTGGACTTCAAGGCTTTCAAATCAATGGGGTTAATCTGAGTTATTTTTTAGTCTATTTTTAGTGAGCAATATGTCCCAATATTTTTTTGGTGGATCAAACTTGAAACTTGAATCGATTATTTCATGGTTTGGTAATTCAAAGTTTACAACCTAAAAATATGGCCACCTATAGACAAGTGGTTGTATGGAGGTACTTAACCTTTCTAAAACAGATGAAAAGATAAGCATTAAATGACAATTGGTAAAGATGATGATAGGAGGAAAATTTATTACATCTAGAAGTAAAGGTATTCATTAACGAGTAAGATGCATTATCATATCAATAATTTCCCCTATCATATAATAAAGTTGTCCTCCAGGTTTGTGCTTTCATAAAATCTATTTTTTGGTTATTCTACCATGACTGCATGAGATAAGCACTTTGTATTTTTATGGAGCTAAAAGGAGGTGATAGGTTAGTGTTTTTGTCAGGAGATTTTGGTGCATTTTAGTGCAGTGAGTCTAATTTTATTTTCCAAAGCTCTTATTTTGCTTTTCTTTTCTAGAAAAATATACTCCTCTAGTTTCTTTTCTATCCTTTCCTTGATTGAATGCAAGTTTGAAAATTTGTAATCATCCCATGGCCACTTCTCACCCCAAATTGACAAAAGGAAAGAAACTCACACCCACAACAAGTTTCCTACTAGAATTAGGAGACAACACACTTGTAGATGAGGAAATTGAAAGGGTTATGGCAAGATGTGAAAAATCCAAACCTGGGTCTATTGCTAAAAGGGTGTCTATAAGTGGGTTGATACATACCATGGGGTTTCCTAAAGTAATTTTTTGTCCCAAGCTGGTCCTTGAATGCAAGAAGTATGATGCCATAGAAAAATATATTATTAAAACCCAGAATGGTGAAGTCCTAGTATATATGAACCATATTATGGTCATGGGCACCTTGGGAATCCCACCTAAGGAGGTATATGAAGACTAGACCATTAGTTTGTCTTACTTCCAGTTTACCACAAATACTAAAGACTTCAACGATGTTATTTCCAAGAGTTGGTTATTAAAACTAGAAAAGGGTGGTTCTCACTTACCTTGACCCTTGATCAAGGAGCATTTGCTTCCAAAAATTAGGGATACCATCATTTTGCTGAATAGAATAAAGGGGAATAAACATGCTTTCCTTTGGAAAAATTAGATGTATTTCTTTATTCAGGCCATTTGGGATGAAGATAAGCACATCAAGTGGGAAAAAATAATAATAGGAAGATTGCATGATGAACTTTCACAAGCATCTAGAACTGTAGGTTTTTATAAGTCATCCTACATGTTCTACATTCTAGCTTACTATAGGGAATGTGATGGTTTTCCTTATAAAGTATGGTTGATAATATGATCATCTATAACTATTACCCCCTACTTCAAAAAAAGAGGAATGTTGAAGATTTTAGAGGGTGCAAGATACTTTCCTAGCTAGATTGGTTTTTGAGTTACAAGGACAAGAGAATAAGAGATTGTTGAAAGAAGTAGTTTAGTTGATAACAATATATGGTAGTTTCTTTATCCAATTCCCTAATTTTTATATATTTGAGGATTGGTGGGTATTGAGGGAAACCTTTAAAACTACCAAGATACTTCTTAGACTGATATGTGCTGATTAAAGTATGTCTAAAAATCATAGATACATATAAATATTGCAAAGCTAGGAGAGACTTCAGATTCACTTTCCCTATGGAGTTGGGTCATTATTGTTGTAAAATTATTCAAGATGCTTGCAAGTTGGAGTCTAAACTACAAACTATCAACTTGAAGCCCTATTTGGCTCGATCCCAATTTGGTAGTAAAGGCTTTACACAATATTAGTTTGAATTGTATCACTCCTTTACCCATGAACCTAAAATAGAAGATTATTGAGCCAATTGTGAAGATGACTTCAAAGTAAGGAAAAGGTGGTGGTCGAGGTTCACCTTGAGAAAAACTATGGAATTCAGGTTGTAGATAGACACCACAATTGTTGAAGAAGAGTAGAATGAGCAAGTGGTTGACCCAAAATTCACTGAACAAGTTGGAGCTTTGCCTATAGCTAAAATGGATTGGAGCAAACCATAAGAGGATGACCTTCATGACAGAACGCTCCCTATCATTGATAGAACTAAAAAGTGTCTTGAAGAGAAGAGAATGTAAAGATTGGGACAAGTAGAACAAGGCCCTTAGATGGGCTCAACTAGTTGTAGCCCCGTGTTTCCTCCTTCTCATACTAATAAACTTGTATGATGTCCTACTGCAAGAAAGAAAGAACATAAACTTGAAGATAAACCAAAGTTAGTTCAAGTTCAACATTTTTCAAGGGTTACCCGTTTACCCAACTAGAGAAAGAAGACACAGGAACTGACCATAGCTAACTTGGACAAAGAGCATGACATGGATGAACCAAAAATAGAGTCCACAACTGAAAGCATTCCAAAAGCCATGCACCAAGGGAATGAGCAAGTGATTGATGGTGCTAACATGTTGAGCTCATTATCTATTAGAAACCCCTCATACTTTTAGACACATCATCCCAAGAGTAGTTCTTCCACACCCAATTGGTTTAATGTCTCTACCAGTAAATAGAGAAACATAGTTTTGGTGACTGTCCCAATTTAGGATATGGTAAGCAAGTATTTGGGTAAAACACCCAAGACAAAAAAGTGCAAGGTTGAAGATATCTTGGAGCTAGATGAGAAATCAGGGCACTAGATTCCTAATTTTTATAAACCCATTGGTAAAAAAGCCATGACGAGATAATGCCACATGATTAGATTATTGTGAGGATCGATCTTTTACTTGCAACCAAAGCTGTAGACATGAAGATTTAGAATACGAGTAATCAAAATATCTCAAGAAGGATTTGGAAGGATTGGAAGGAAAAGAGGGAATTGAAATAGTCCATGAAATTGATGGTTGATTACATTCATGTCCTCCAAAATTTTCATGTCCTAACATTTTTGGATGCCACCCCTATATTTGATATCACCTATCGGACTAGATGAAAAGAGACAAGTTAGCTTCTTGAGTATTCAATGACTAGGTAGATGCAGTGACATCTCATGGAGTTAATTATATCTCCAACTTCATAAAACTTAAAAGGGAAAAAAAATATAATGGCCGAATTGGAATCAAAGCTTAATGTGTGGGAACTAGAGAGAGTGAAGTAGGAATAATATATCACACACTTCAGTGAAGTTCAGACTTATGATGTGGCCAAGTTTTTGGTGGAAAAGCCTGATTCTTGTGTGGATGGTAATTTCTTGTTTATGGCCAAAGATAACTTGTAGTGGAGGAATGCAATGATTGAGCAAAGCCTAGAGGAATACTCTAAGCTTTAGAAAGGGATGGAATGTCTCAAAAAATCATAAACAATGACATCAAGTGTATTGATGTCATAATTATGGATAATGAAGATCGACTCAATCAAGGAACCCAAGAAGTAGTGACTACCTTTCAAGATAAAATGAAGATTATGAAGGAAATCAAGGATATTTTAGTAAAGGATTTCACTACTATTGCATGGGTAAATTCCATGATGATTATGTGTGGAGACCACTTAGAAGTGCAAGAAAGAAAGATGGACTATATCTATAGGGTGATGAATATATGGAGGTTGAAGCTAGAGAATTTGGTTGTACCACAATAGAAAGAGATAATCAAGTTCATGGAAGCACATGAATAATGAAAAGAAGCTAATGGAGGACTTCCCATAGCCTAGGATTAAAATGTCGGTCCCTCTATCCCAACTATAAATTAGATAGGACTTAGGGACTATTAGGCAATAACATGCTTTCATTTTTAGTTACTTGTTTTAAAAGCTATGTTTAAACATATTGGTTTATCAACTCTAGTGGTAGTTAGTTTTAAGAGCTCAATCTAGAATATCCTCATTTTAGATTGTTATTTGTGATCTTATGGTTATCAATGGCATTGAGATTTTGATTCATATGGAATAGAATTCTATGCTATACCAATATATTTTTGTTGTTGAATAGAAAATGATATATGTTAATTTTTATGTCCAATTAGCCTTCTCTCTTTTGTATAAACATTCTTGACAATAAGTCGTGTATCTTATTTAAAGACAATTAATTAATTTTTCACATTCTTACATGTTTATGGAATGGTGTTTTGAAAAGCCTTAAGTTCTTTCTAGTTAAAAGAGCATGTTTATAATCATTCTTTATAAAATAAATATTGTTTGCCAAATCATTTTAGAAGGGAAGTGTACCTTCAAATGCAGAGAGTTTCTAGAGACAAGGGACTCAATTGTTTTTGATTTTCTTTTCCTAATGAAAAACACAGATTCAAACTAGATATTTCATATCTAATCAAGAGGGAAAAATTGTTCACCAATAGTTTTTGGTGACTTTGATGGGGAAGCCACCCATGTTTAAAAGAAATTAATTTAATAGAGAATGATTTAGAATGATATTATTTCATCAAGATAACTTTCCTTCCCTCCAACCAAACCTAGGGTTTAAAAATACACAAGAAGACATCATCTCTGACTTGAAATCCCTAGCTTGGAATTATAGAATAAACCTTGTAGAATACTTTCAAGTTAGTCAAGTCTTGAAATATGAGGAGGAATAAGGAGAACTCATCAAGGGATTACCTATTAAGCAATTTTAGACAGATTAGTCCAACAACCTAGGGTTGATGCCCCTAAACTTGTTCAACAACCCAATCTTGAAAACCCTAACTAAAATAAGCTATCTAGTAAGAAGTGTACTCAAAGTGATAAATTCAAAGGATTTTTGATGATGATTATGAGGCCTTGAAGAAATTAAACTTCACCCCTAATCACACTCACATAAGGAAGAAGGCAGATAAATCTACTAGTAGACCTTCTTTACCCCCTAATCTAGCCCTTTCTACTACTAGTTTACAAGTTTTGATAATACTTGGAGCCTTAGTCCCATCCCAGTTCAATGCTAAACCTCTTAATATCATACTACTCTCTATGGCTACAAGCCAACCTTGGGGCACTCAAGTTGGCCTTGTAAATCTGGGAAATAATCGTAATCCTCTCTGGAATGGTGCTAGAGACATTCTTCCTAGATTTAGCAGTGATGAAAAGAAGTCTATAGATGAAAATTTGAACACTTCTAATACAACATGTTGTGCTCTTGTTGTTCCCACAAAAAAACATGGTAGCTTGGGTATTTGTGTAAACCTTGACTGATGCAGTTGTTGATTGGTTCCATTATCTACCCAATGGACCAATTACTAATTGGGCATCAATGGTATACAATATTGAAGCAAGGTTTAAAATAGTAGATGACGAGAATTATCTCATTTTACAACTCTCACAACTTAAAAAAGAATCCCATGAGCCCATGAGAGACTTTGTGGAAAACTTTAATAAAACACTACATAAGATTCTTGCATTACAAAGGCCTAATGCTAAAAATAGAAAATGATTCTTTGTGAATGCTATGACACCCGAGATTATCTTTTATTTGAGAAGGGGAATAGTCACAAATGTTGATGCAACTCAAAGGCTCACTATAGAATTGGAGGATGATATATCAGCAATAAAGTGGAAGAAGGAAGTCCAAGTCACAAATACTCAACCATCCACTACCAATTCAATTGATCCTTTAGTACATAGATTAGTTAATGATATTGTAATGCCCCACCATGTGATCCAAAAGAAGTTAACCTAAAGTTTTACTGAGTTTGTCAAAACATTTTTTTTCTAATGTTAAAGATAATAACTTAACAACAATAGTTATAACACAATGAAAGTAATTAACATTCACATAAACACATACCATAAAATAGATTACAATTCTTAAGGGTCCCATGACATTGAATCACATTTAAGTTTAATTAATAATAAATCTAATATATAATAAATCCACATCAAATAATAATATACTAGTATGAATCTATTTAAATAATATACAATTATATATGATGCCACTTGGTAATAAACAAAATGCACAATCATCCACTGTACAGGTCACCAGGTATGAAAGGTTGAAATAATATACATCATGAAATAAATTATATCATCTTGTAAGATATATGAAACCAAATAAAATACACTAAGTATAACCATCCATCATAGAAATACAAGAATAGATAGAAAGGAACATCTGCACAAGCACATCCAACAGTGGCATCTGACAGTCGAATCTCAATGGTATGAGAAAAAGCATTACCACACGACCTCATGGAACCCAAAAAGGTCCACTCCCACCATACTGAGGAGATAGTCTCAAGTCCCAAATAGGATATCAATCCAAAAATCAAAAGTAATATCTAAGTCAAGGAAACCCTAAAAGTAATTTAACTCAAAGGTTCCAAGATAAATCAACATCTAGACCCAGAAGAAAACACAAACACATAGGGAATCTACTATGCAAGCGGGCAAGTGTCATCACACAAATCAATGCTAGAGTTACCTTGGTAGTCTAACTTGACCTCGGCCCCCTAGTGACTCTATGCGACACTAGTATCCTTTCATACTGACAAGGCATACTAATGATGCATGGTCACAACCAAGCATTCTCTCTACTCCCATCCTAGTCTATACTAGCACTCGAGGCATGGGTTAGAACATACAAAGACTCTTATTAGGTTCATTTTATTCTCATTTAGTGTAGTGTTTTCACTTATTAAACAACTTACAATGGGTTACCCTGGTAGCCACTTTGGGCTCCGACCTCCGTTGCAAGCCACTTCCCAACATGACATATAGATAACCTACCCTAAGCTCAGTAAAATCAAAAGATCACAAAAGACCACATACCATACATCAATTCTTAAACAAGCAACTAACAAGTATTGAAAAACACTAATCATAATCACGGATTCCACCAATACGATCATCCTAATAGGATTGATCCCAAAATCAAGTATAAATAAACCAATCCATGTCATAACATAACATCACCAAGAAAAAATCATACAAACACCTCAGTCCTATAAAAGAGACTGGAAAGCAATCCAAATACAACTAATCGAAGACTCAAAGGTTATATTAGATAGTTCACACCATTCACCTCAGTTTCACACAAGAACACTAGAAATCAATAACAATCAATGCATGAAAACATCTCATAGAGCATACCAGACACAAAACTGTGGTTGAGTATAAAAGATCAAGATCAAAACATCATCATGACATTACAAAATAGAACTTTCGAGCCTTTGGTAAACATTCTGACTAGTCAAAGCTAAGTCAAACCCGAAAACCCCAACACTAGTAAATCACACATTACATAAAGTGCATACAAAAGTGAATTTCATAATCCATTAGGTTTTGAAAACCCTAAATTTCAATATTTACTAAAAGTTTTCAGATAAAATCACAGACAATTCTATAATGGAAATCAATTTTCTCAAACAAGAGTTTCAACCCAGAGGACTTCTAAAAACAAAAACATCACAGACACAAAGAAGATAGGAATTCGAAGAACAAACAACTACTGTAAAAATCCACAAGATCCTACCTAGATCTAATGCTAAAACAATGAATGCACAAACACGCAACAATCTTCCTTTTCTTTCGAAAACCTTCTTTTCAAAAATTGGCTCCTCCAAACCTGTATGTCTAGAAATGAGCTTTAATTTCCTTAATAACGAGTTTTCCCCCTGAATCAAGGGTTTGATCATACAATCATGCGAAAACCCTTTGTCTTTAATTACTATATTTTAATTTTCATGCACACACTTTATGCAATTTAATTAAAATAAACTTTATTAAATTAAAGCTTTCTCTCCCTTATTAAATCATGCGACATTTTTAATATAATATTTATTAATTTAACTAATAATATTATTTAGAATTTATTAAAAATAAAACTCTTAAATAAATTATTATTAAATTAAATAAATATAAATACGTCTAAATTAGAACTTCAATCAAATCGTTTAAATTTAATCCTTTCATGCACATTTAAAGAACTTTTTAAATTAAAATATTCATTTATATTTTCTTTTCCTCCACTTATTAATTAGTGTAAGCACTATTTAAAGCATAGTTTATCATTTAAATTAATAAGAATAATTAAAGCTCATTATTTAAATGCAACTATAATTTAATAATTATTAATTAAATAATCATAATAAAATAATATTAAATCTTTAAATTTTAATATTTGAATTCTATTTTTATCCAACTTAAATTAGACTTTTAAAATAAATATTTTAAATTGATGTACAGATTTAATTAATTTATAATTAATTAAATAACATCATATTCTAATCTTTCTTTAACCTCTAAATTCATACTTCTAAATTTAGACCTCTAATTTAGACTTCTAAATTTAGACATTTTATTTAAAGCATAAATTTAATTAGTTTTTAATTAATCAAATATTCACATATTTTAATATTTTATTTTTAATCAAATAATACTTATTACTCAACTAATAATAGTATTTAAAGTTTATTATTAAAACAAAACTCTTAAATAATAATAATTAAATTAAATAAATATAAATATGCTAAAATTAGAACTTTAATTTAATCTTTTAAATTTAATTAATTTTTCAATTAATCAAATATAATTTAATATTAAATTTTCTATATACAATTTTCATGCAACAACTTTAAGTAATTTAAATTAAAATATCTTTATTAAATTAAT